>CANUEP010054938.1:0-187988 GCA_947857235.1 Jatropha podagrica | reverse complement strand
AAGTGTTAATTATAGAATGTTTTTGAATAAGGAATGGTGAATGAGAAATAAGTTTTATTGTGGGAGAATGCATTTATTTTAGGCTCTACTATACATGATTGACATGTGGTACGATGGGATGTATTGCGATATGTTGAGATGTATTGCGATATGTGAGCATAGTCGGGTTATCAGCCTGTTCTGTTTGGTGGAGTTACAAACATATGCTAGGGTTATCAGCCCTTATAAATAGGCAGATGCGCTTATTATTTGTGATAGTGCTTGCACAGGCCACCATGGTGCTTTCATAGGCCACGATTGTGTGATTGGTGGGTGGTGCTTTCACAGGCCACGATCGAATCTGCTTACATTCATTCGGTATTGGTACGAGCCTAAATAAAATAAAAAGGTGGAATTTTTATTTCATTATAAAGAAACCGGAAACATATTGGCATTAATGATATTTCTTATTAGTATTGGGTTTGGTATACTTTCTTTTAGGATGTGAATTTCCTTATGGTTTCGAAGTATTGGATTTTATTAGCACATTTTCGGTACTTAATATATATTATGATCTAAGTATTTTAAAAAATATTTGTGATTTATTACTTGATATTTCTTGGTTATTTAATTTATAATTATTTAGCACCACTGAGTCTTCCACTCAACGTGCTGATTTTTATCATGCGCCAGTTGTGAGCTGTGAGTGCTACGTGAAGACCAAAGAGGTAGCATCAGATTAGAAGTGTAGCTTTTTGGGTAGGATATGTATATTAATGTAAATTATGGCATGTATAGACTTATAGTAACAATATTGGGTTTGTAAATTTTGAGAATGTAAATAATGAGATTAGTGGATATTAAAGTAACATTAATTGATTATATGAATGGTGTATAAATGATGATGTATATTTTTGGTATGAATGATGAACTATACATTTTTGGTATAAATGATGGAATATTATGTGGGTAATTAATTGAATTGATATAACCTATAGAAGTGCTGCGTGATCTTTGTAATAATTTGGAGTTGAGGTTTGGAGGTTGATCCTGGAAGTGCGTAAACTTTCTTTTTGTGGCAAGTAAATTTTTAGGGGAAACTCTTGTGAAATTTTCGTAGGAATTAACTTAAAATTTATTTTAAAATTTTTAAATTACATGCCTCTTTATGAAAATCTAACCACTTCTAATATATGATTTAGAGTTAGTGATTGACATAAGACGGTGCTCCGGCATCGAATGTGGCATCCGCTGACTGGTCCTTTGGGATTGGTCGGTGGGTGTTGCATAATCTACCATCTACTACATCATATCCTATGTTTATAGAGTTCTATGGTGATTGAGTATGATTAACACCATATAATATCGGACAGGAGTGAGGTAGAGTTAAGCTGGGATCAGTGATCCTAAATTAGATGTCTTTGTAATAGCCTTGCCATAGAATGGTATGGCAAGTTGTTAAGCGCAGTGTAGCCATGATACATTACATCCATGTGGGGGGTCATGCACTTGGGGTGAATAAATACATATATGGTTGAAAACTAGTAATATAATGTTAATGAGCAACATGCTAATTTTGATTGGGGTAAGAACTATGCTATATATACCTTGTCGACCTTGTGTCATACTAATGGGCACATATATGGTTGGAATGAATTTGATATCACCGTATATTTCTCAGTCCTATACTAATGTACCACATGATTGAGGAAAACACTAACCACACTTATATCATACTCCCATGTATAGCATAATATATCACTATCCTGTGTACCTTTGTCCCCACAATGTATTTAATGTAATATGTAATGATCATATGGATTACCCTTATCCACTCACTTATTTGACATCATACTAAGTGCCATATGTCATTTATCATACTAACAACCAATTAGACTATATGATATCCTAAGTTTATAGACTTTTAAGGTGATTGAGTATGATTAATACCATAAAATATTGGACAGGAATGGGGTAGAGTTTGCTTGGGATCGGTGATCCTATATTAGATGTGACTGTAATAGCCTTGGCCATAGAATGGTATGGCAAAGTTGTTAACTGCAGTGTAGACATGATACATTATATCCACGTGGGGGGTTATACGAACCATGTGCAACATACTAATTTTGATTGGGGTAAAAGAACTATGCTATATATACCGTGTTCATTCTGTCACCCTATGTCACACCAATGGACATATATATGGTTGGAATGAATTTTGTATCACCGTATATGTCTCACTCTTGTAATAACATACCACGTGATTGAGGAAAATACTAACCACACATATATCATACCCACATGTATAGCATAATAAATCATTATCCCATCTACCATTTCTCCACAATGTATTTAATGTAATCTATAACGATTATGTGGATTATCCTTATCCCCTCACTAATTTGACATAATACATAAGCGGCAAATGTCATTTGCCATACTAATAGCCAATTAGACTATTATGGATAGGTAATATACCATATACTACATCATATCCTATGTTTATAGACTTTTATGGTGATTGAGTATCATTAATACCACATAATATCGGACAGGAGTGGGGTAGAGTTAAGATTGGATCAGTGCTCCTATATTAGATGTCATTGTAATAGCCTTGGCCATAGAATGGTATGGTAAGTGAACTACAATGTAGCCAAGATACATTATATCCACGTGGGGGGTTATATGGACATGGGGTGAATAGAAACATATATGGTGGGCAACTAGTAATATGATGTCCTTGAGCAACATACTAATTTTGATTGGGGTAAGAACTATGCTCTATATACCTCGCTAATTCTGTCACACTCTGTCATACCGATGGGCATATATATGGTTGGAATGAAGTTTATATCATTGTATATGTCTCACTCTTGTACTAATGTACCACATGATTGAGGAAAACACTAACCATACGTATATCATACCCCCATGTATAGCATAATATATCACTATCCCGTGTACCTTTGTCCCCACAATGTATTTAATGTAATCTAAAACGATTATATGGATTATCCTTATCCACTCACTAATTTGACATCATACATAAGTGGCATATGTCATTTATCATACTAATAGCGAATTAGGCTATTATGGATAGGTTATCATATACTACATCATACCCTATGTTTATAGACTTTTGTGGTGATTGAGTTTGATTAATACCATATAGTATCGGATAGGAGTGGTCTAGAGTTAAGCTGGGATCAGCGATTCGATATTAGATGTCATTGGAATAGCCTTGGCCATAGAATGGTATGGGAAGTTGTTAACTGTAGTGTGGCCATGATACATTATCTCCACGTGGGGGGTTATATGGACCTGTGATAAATAAATACGTATATTGTGGGAAACTATGTCCATGAGCAACATACTAATTTTGATTGGGGTAAGAACTATGTTATATATTCCTTGCTAATTCTGTCACCCTGTGTCATACCAATGGGCATGTATATGGTTGGAATGAATTTTATATCACCGTATATGTCTCTCTCCCGTCCTAACGTACCACATGATTGAGGGAAACACTAACCACACATATATCATACCCCCATGTATAGCATAATATATCACTATCCCATGTACCTTTATGCCAACAATGTATTTAATGCAATCTATAATGATCATATGGATTATCCTTATCCACTCACTAATTTGGCATCAAACATAAGTGACATATGTCATTTATCGTACTAATAGCCAATTAGACTATTTTGGATAGGTAGTCTACCACATACTACATCATATCCTATGTTTATAGACTTCAATGTTGATCGAGTATGATTAATACCACACATTATCGGATAGGAGAACAGTAGAGTTAAGCTGGGATCAGTGATCCTATATTAGATGTCATTATAATAGCCTTGGCCATAGAATGGTATGGAAAGTTGTTAACTGTATTGTAGCCGTGATACACGTGTCGGGTTATATGGATTTGGGGTGAATAAATACATATATGGTGGGAAACTATATTCATGAGCAACATACTGATTTTTATTAGGGTAAGGACTATGCTATATATACCTTGCTGATTCTGTCACCTTGTGTCATACTAATGGGCATATATATGGTTGGAATGAATTTGATGTCACCGTATATGTCTCACTCTCGTACTAACGTAACACATGATTGAGGAAAACACTAACCACACATATATCATACCCCCATATATAGCATAATATATCACTATCCCATGTGTCTTTGTACCCACAATGTATTTGATGTAATCTATAACGATTATATGGATTATCCTTATCTACTCACTAATTTGACATGATACGTAAGTGTCATATGTCATTTATCGTACTAATAGCCAATTAGACTATTATGGATAACATATATCATCATATAATCGTGGTTTGTGAAAGCACCACCGTGGCCTGTGGAAGCACCACCCCCATCTCATAATAAGCGCTTCCGCTTATTCATAAGGGCTGATAACCCTATCTTATGATCATAGCTCCACATAAATAAACAGGCTGATAACTCAAGCATGCTCACATATCGCAATACATCTCATCATACTACAAGTCAATCATGTATAGTGGAGCCAAACATAAATGCATTCTTCCACAAATAGTCTCATTTCTCACTCACCATTTCTTATCCAAAAACATTTTTAAATTAACACTTATTACGTATACATAAATCCTTTGCCAAATACGTTATAACTTAACATATTCCTCACAATTTTCATAAAATTATAACTTATTAAAATTATCACATTCCCCCTTTTTTAATACTTAATAAAATAAATTCAATTGGACATATTCAAAATAAATGTACTTAATATAGTATAAAAGTACTTAAATCAAGAAATTTTTAGCATTTTCATAACCCTGAGCTTTGTTGTGTTCTCAGGGTATAACTGAAGTTTTAGGACTTCAAATTAAGTGAAACTTAATTCCTTAGAAAGATAAGATAAAAATCATACAAAATATCATGGAGGGACCATAGTCCAGGTCATTTTCTAAGAGGGTGAAAGAAACCCAAGAACACACACCAACAATCTAAACACGATTTAGCACAACCAGTTTTGGTATAAAGATCATAAGTTGAGCTATAGGTATTCAAATTATACACAAGAGGATGATTTGGAAATCTAAGAAGTAGAACTATAACTTTTATGAAGAACACAAGATATTATCTTGCCACTTTAGTGGGCAAAAGGGACAGTTAATTCGGATATACAAGCAAGATGCCATAACAGAACCAGTTTTGGTATTTGAACCATAAGTTGAGCTACAAGTATTGGAATTGAACGTAAGAGGATGTTTTGGAAAGCTGAGAAATAGAGATACAACTTTTATAAGAAGTCAGAATCAAATAGAAATTATAAAAGGGTCAAAAATGACTTTTAGTCTACCTTAAGTACACCTCTAACATCAAAATTCATCAAAAACCTAAAATTTAAAACTTAAGAGAATGAAAGGGAAACTAGAATATTATTGCACTAACCTCTTTTTGAAGCTAAAACAAGCTTAAAAACTCTATCCTTGGGCTTTCTCCTTGCCTTTGGTGGAGGGTTCACCAATCTATTCAAAGTAGGAAAAGAGCTCATTAAAATCAAAATTAACACTAGAAAAGAAAAGAGCATGGCTTAATGCATGAATTCCATGGCTAATCCTAGAATTAGACTTAATAAATCAGAAAACTTAAAAGTTATAACTTACCTCCTTTAATGGCAACTCCAAAACTAAAGCTTAGAAACTCCAAATTCAAACTTTTACTACTTAATTCTCAAGATTTAATCAAAATCCTACGATTTAATTAGGTGGTTTAGTGGTATTTGGAGGTAAGAAAATGAAAGAAAAATGGAGGAAGAAGGAAGAAGAAGTTGTCGTGGAGGAAGAAGAAGGGAGGAGAAAGAAAGTGTTGGTGATTTAAGTAGCAAAGTCAAACTTTGCTTCTCATTTTATGCTAAATCAATGGATAATATCAAGTCTTAGGTAATCTCATCCAATGACTCTAAATATTCCTCAAATAATTCATTTCTAAAGTATTATTTAACTCCACAAATTAATTAAATTAACTTTCCAAAAATAATTCACCATTTATTCCTTAATATACCATAATAAAAAATAATATTCACTAGTTGCCGCAATTCTCCAAAAATATTTGTAAAATATTCTTTATCCATCTAAATCATGCAAACATGCTCCAAAAATATTAATTAACATACTAGACACATATAATAATTTTTTCGGGCCGAAATAATATCATGTCCCGGACCGATGGTACTATTCATAGGCCGGTAAATCACTATTATCGACACTGAAAAATAGTCCATTACAGGTAAAATTACTGAATTGTTACGAAAATTAATCTTATTAAATTACTGGATTTTAATAATTTTCTGTCAAGATATCTATTTGGGCTTTTGTTTCTTTTGAAATTTGTTATAAGGGTTTTGTTTAGCAAATTGATTTTATGAATTTTTGTCTAATAAGTTTTTTTGCAATAATTTTAATTTATTTTTCTGTCTTTAATGGCAGAAACAACAGTGACAGGAAAAGAGGAGGCAGATGACAATGGGGATGGCATTTTGGACTTTAATCAAAAAGAAGAAAAAGAAGATGAGGGAAATGTGTATAATGTTGCGAAAATAATTGTATTTTCGTTTTTTACGAAATGATATTAATTTAACGAGCTAAACCTAAATAGCAATCGATGATTTTACCAAATAATATGGACAAGTTAATAATTTTAGTCAAACCTTGGGACTTAATTGTAATTATTTTTAATAAGATAATTGATTTGATCCTAAGAGGGTGAGATTTAATGTTAGGAATCATTTTAAACAGAGATATTGAATTTGAGCTCTGAATATGGATTCTATTTAAACATTCGGAAAAGAATTTAAACTAGTCGACGCACCATCCACCATCTTATTTGGTTGGTGATGTTTCCTTTTCATCACTTTTCTTTATTTTATTTTGTTTCTTCCATTAATTAAAGATATGAAATTGCTTGGGGAAAAAATCATATTTAGTATCTTAGATTTGTAATAATTGAAATATTTTAAATGTTTGATTTATCTTCTCAATGGGATTTTTTTTATGAAAAATTACTATTAAATTTCTATAGAATTAAAAATACAATCGGTCGATTCCTCTATTTATTTTAATAATAATAGTTTTTTTGTGTCACTTTTTCGACTGCTCTTTTCGCTTTTAACTAACAGTAAAAATTAATAATTCTAGATGGAATAATTGAACTATAGATGAATTATGATTATAAAAATTATTTATAAATAAATTTTAAAATAGAATTTATTTGCAAATGAATTTATCATGTTTGGTATACTATAATTTAAAATAAAAAATTCAATTGAATTAATTGTGTTTAAAATAAATTCTTAAATGAAAATTTATTTGTCTTTATTTCTTATAAGACCCTTGATATAATAATTTAATAAAAATAAATAATAAAGATAAATTATATTTATTATGTATAATATAATAATTTGTCATTGTTTTATTAAAATATAAACAATAAATTTCATATAAATAAGTACACTAATATTTCATGCTAATTAATTAATTTTATAAGCAGTAACATTCATCATAATGGTTATTTTTAATTGATGTAAATTTTTTTTGTTGATTTAAGTAATTGATTTGAAAACTAAACAAAATATTAAGAATATTACTATTGTTTTAATTGGATTTAAAAATAATTGTTGATATACAATTTTTAGTGTAATAATAACTAGCGTTAATACTAGATTTTAAAAAATTGTTATTACTAGTTTGGAATTTTTCAAATGAAAAAGAAAATTATAAAAATATAAACTAACGTCATTATTGGATTAAAAAATAATATTGTTATAATTTGAATTTTTCCAAAGAAAATGAAAAAAAGTAAAAACAGTCAAATTTATAATGGAAGGTAATTTTGTCAATGAACATTTCAATGCTAACTTCTGGGGAATTCATTTATAAATTTCATCAATTTTAATAAAATTTGAACTAGGTATATCCAATTACATAGAATTTAATTCATAGAATTTAAATCTATTTTTTTTATTTCAAATAGTATTATTTTAAATTTTCAAATGAATTTTATAAATTTTTTTAAAATTCATTAATTTCAAACGGGCTCTTAGATTGTTCGCTACTAGTATAAAATGTATTAAATTCTAAGAAGGAAAAACTGGAAAAGATATATTGTATTATCCTACTTGAAAAATGTAAGTTTTTACATGAAAAATTAACTTTTTTTTATCAATATTATATCTAATAAAATGTTTAATTTTTTTATCCGTATTTTCTATTCCTTTACGCTTGATTTGGGAAAAAAGGAAGTAAATAAAGAGCGTAAAATTTTACTATTTATTTTTCTCTCAAAATGAGTGAAAATGGATGTAAAATAAATTTATCTTACTTAATAAAAAATTTTACCTCAAACTAAATAAAGAATTTTAATATTTCCAAGAAATTTTACCTTTTACTTTACATCCGTTCAAATTTTATACCCATCCAAACAAAGGCTTATAATTTTTTGACAAAGAGGAAAGCTAAGTTCTAAAGATTACAAGCGAAACCTATGAGATAAGGCTTGTCCATAATGTTTTGTTGTCACTCATAAAGCCAAGTCTACAGTTTATTCCTTTTGTAACTTGCAATTGGAAGATTTGAAACGAGAATTCAATTTTTTTAAAAACAAAAATTTGTGACACATCATCTTTCCATGAACAACCGTTCACACCATGAATTGTGGTGGTGGAATAGCAGTGGTTATGGTGGAGGTGTATTAGGGTGATGGTAGCGGCAGTGGCGGTGATGGAACAATAATATTGATAATAATATTAAATAGTCTTGAGTTGGACCGTCTTAATATAATTGATATTATATATATTTAATGTAATGAATAATATATGTATTTTTTTTTATGTAATAACCGTTATATCAATTTAAACAATGAATGTTATATATACAATCTAATGGGATTGCAATGTTAAAAGAAAAATATATAATCAAATAATGTAACGTAATTGTCATTTCACACGGTATACCAAACGTGTCCTAGTGCATTTGACAAACTGCCGTTTTTATATTTATTGGTAGAGCTGGAATTAGAAAACAAAACTAACACACAACACTCCTAAAATAAGTTATTCCATAGCTATCATAAGCTAAATAAGAATCCATCTGCTGATTTAATGAATTGATAAATCCATAAGGCCCACGTAAATACGACACCTGGCATTCAATACTTTAGAAAAGTACATTTAAGCCCCTAAGTTATATTTTACTTTTTTTTTTTTTTGTTTTCTAGAGTTTCACATTTTTCAATTGTCTTTTCGTCTTTCATATTTTTTATGTATATTATACTGAAAACAAATTTCTAATTTTCCCCTAAAAAATTTCTAATTTGCTAATTTTATGTTATATAGTAATAAATTGGTACACCACTCAATAAAAATAAAATTTTTATTATCATGAGAGACTTTAATTACAAGATTATCACTTAAATAATATTACTTCCATTAATTTTTATTTGTTGTTTTAAACTTTTATACAGTAATTAAAAAAGCAATTTCATTACTTAACTTATAATAAAGTATTTTTAATTTTTTTACCCAAAAGATATTTTTTATTTTATTAAATTACTCTCTATCTCACCATAATTCTCAATGTGTGAATTTAATCCCTAAAATTAAGAGAGAAGAAGAAGATGATAAAATAAATTTTAGGAAGTTGCGGACAATAATTACTATATTTAGCTTATACGAAGTTAAAATTGAAAAAAAAATTAATTAATACTCCATAATTTCATCTAAACAGAATAATCATTTTTTTTTATTTTTTAAAAATATTTTTATTGTGTACTTAGTAATTCATTATACTATGTTTGAATTTTATAAAATTTTATTAAATTTATATCATAAATCTATATTCTTTTATTTAGAATTAAAAAAAAAAACATAGATCTCAATTCTATGGTTTTAGTTTATGGAATTACACATAATCAACACAAATTCTATTAAATAGATAGAATTTTAAAATGGATTTCATAAAACTAGCTGCCTCAAACATTTTTAAAAAAATTACTTTTTTATTATTATTAAATTATTATGTCAATGTATTATGCTAAACAAAGACATAAATTTTGTGAAAAATTACAGCATAATCTATATGATTTGTAAAATACAATTAATTCGTTTATATATTTTTTAAAATATACTAATTTATTTTTATATTTTATTTTTTTACACTATTAGGTCATTCTGTCAAATTTGTGCATTTTTTCTATTAAATCAACAAGAAAATACGAAGATAAAAAAAGATATACTAACATATTACACTAAAAAAATTATAGAGCAATCCCCATTATTTGAAAATACAAATTAGTCAATTCCTTTATTTTAAAAAAAAAATAAAAAGAGTGTTTTCACCATTTTATAAGGTGCTTAATGAGAAATCTTTATAATTTCCTCCAGAACATAGTACTTCACATCGTCGGTTAGACGACTTGTTGTTGGAGAAGACAAGATCTACTGTAAACATGAAAACTTGGTAGCCTCATCCATGAAAACTTTGCTATAAGCTATCTGTCGGTATAAACAGTTAAATCAAACACGCCATAATCTTATTACCAGAGAATTTCCTTTTCATTTTTTATCTTTGACCTTTCTAATTTCTTGTAGATAATTAGTGGAATTAACCTTAATAGAAAAGAGTACAATATATTTTAAGAGAGTTAGGTAATGAATACTTTTAACATAAACTAAAGAAAAAGTTAATTTATAAAGCAATAATTGAGATCTCAAACCTAAACCCAAAGCGCATAGTATTGTATTGTCCCTCTCCTTTGTCATAATTACAATTAAGGTTCTATTTTTTGAGAATTAAAAGCATCATTCTCTGGACCAAAATTGTGAAAGTGAACCTTCACAACTGCAATACAGAATGTTTTAATGAAAAATCTTAACTTGGGCCCACATTTTTTTTCTACTTTTATTTTTTTTAATGATTAACTAAATTCAGAATTACCTAAACTATTATGGATCATCTTATCTACGTACCTTATTGATATTTTATTACTCTTCCACGAAAAAAATGGAAAATTAATTAAAATTATAAAGGATCTCAAATTAACTAAGCGGTTGGTTTAATTTTGACTGAATTGATGATTTGAGAAAGATTTGAAAAATAATAATTGTATGAAAAGGAAATAACAAAAATAATTTCATATTAGAACCATTTTGTTTAATAAAATTTTATTTTTTATTAATTTAATATAAATTGACTTGTAAATTCAGTTTATACAAGTCAACCTCTAAAGCAACATCTTGATAAGATTAAGATATTTTACGTAACACCACCCACATGATACAAAGGTCTTGCTATTTATAGAATTATTATAGATGTTTTTTCTACACGCATAATATATAGATAAAGAAATCAACCAACCCACCAACCAAAGTTTGACATGTGGAAGAAATTTCACTAAATTACCAAAATACTCCTACACCCGAGTCGCGGAAGGAAAAGTGCAAGTCCTGATTGGTGGATAAAAAAGAACACTGTAACGAAGAGCAGAGGGTCGTATGCCTTGTCACGCCATGTCATTACCATATGATTCGAACTAGATTTATTATCTGGTTACATACTCATTTATCTCTAAAATGTGCATCGCTCTCTGTACACATTCATTTTTCTTTGATAATAATAAAATAAAACGGAATATATAAATGTTATGAAATGCATAATAAGAGTATTTTTCTTTTGATACGGAGTAGGTTTTTTTTTTTTTACTACACATTGAATGGATGAAATTATCCATTACTTGTATATACTTATTGAATATTAATTTATTAAAAAATATTTATGTTTATTTTTTAATGTGTAAATTTAAATTTTAAAATGTTTAATGGATATAATTTTATAAATTGAAATCTCTAACAAATTAAAGATTTTATTAAATTTTATTATAAAATTATTATATCTTACTTGCACATACTTATTGAATTCTTTTTAAGTTACTGAAAAACATTTATGTTAATGTGTAAATTTAAAATTTTAAATAGATATAGTTTTATAAATTGAAATCTCTAATAAATTAAATATT
Organism: Jatropha podagrica; assembly: GCA_947857235.1. Lineage (NCBI taxonomy): Eukaryota > Viridiplantae > Streptophyta > Magnoliopsida > Malpighiales > Euphorbiaceae > Jatropha > Jatropha podagrica. Next base: position 175,931 of record CANUEP010054938.1, on the reverse strand, counting down.
TTATAAACTTTTTTTATAAAATTATTATATCAAAATACATATTAAAGGTAAAGTTTTCATTTGTATATAATCTCTAATAAATTAAAGATTTTACAAAGTTTTTTTATAAAATGATTATATCAAAATACATATTAAAGGTAAAGTTTTCATTTGTATATATGATTTAGGATTTGTTTGTAAATTTAACTATTTTAGTAGCTAATAACTCTTTGTTAATTGTTTTACTAATAGTTAGTTATTAAACATTAGTTGTTAGTGATTGAAGATTATACAATGGTTTAAAATAAAACTATTCGGTACAAATAACTGTTTGATTAGCTATTTAATATAAAATGATAAAAAAAGATATGAAAACAAATAATAAGGTAAAGACAAGTGATAAGTATAAGTTTTATATAAAAATTATAATACCCTAAACGCTAATAAAAATAACGTTTTATAAAATAATATCTCAAACTTCAAATGGTATGATAGATACTGTATTACTCAAACACTATAATTAATTAAAATAATATTTTAATTCTATCAAAACACTAAACATTACTTTAAACAGTGCTGTCAAATAATGTCAAATAAGCCGTAATGTACATGTATATGGACTAGAGTTAGACATTCTATTAGTTCGGTTTAAAGGGAACTCTATTAACTAAATTGAATATATATTTAAAAAAAATTGAATTCAATTCAAAGTATTCAAAAAATATAATTTCAGAGAGCATAACCGCACCATTAAAAATTTTTAAATGTCATAAGGATAAAACTTTAGAATTCAGGAGTAATTTGATGTATTAGGCTAATCGAATTGCAATCAATAAAATATTACTCTTCGTCGAACAAAAAAAAAAAAGAAGCTCTATTTATAAATAAAAGGGGTATAATGGGAATAGCAGAAGATAGATTTGTAATTCTGAAAAGCTTTCCACGTAAGTGAACGACAAGTGGTGCAAGACTCCCAAAGAAACCCCCTAATTTGGGGATAAAACAGGTAGAACATGTAATTTAACTTTTTACAAAAAAAAAAAAAAAAAAAAAAAATCGACCTTTAAAACTTATGAAAATGATTTTATAGTTTTCTTTTTTTTATCAGCAAAAGAATTAAATTTTATTAATTTTAAATTATTAAAAAAAAATTATTTTATTTAAATATTAAACCAAGTCAATAGACTCTCTCACATACACTCAACCTAACTTGGATAAATCAAGTAAAAAAATATGGTCAAAACATCAATATTCATCTAAGCTAAATACAACAACATCCAAAACAAGTTCATTGATTTATATCTGTACCAACAATCAATCCCATCTCTTGAGATGAGAAATGATAAAAGAGAGCTAGCGAGCAAAGAATATAATAAAAAATATTTAAAAATTCTGCTCAATTCAATTATATCCAAGCTATAAATGATGTAGTAGCCTCAATTCCTTTATTGACATGCAGTCAGCAAAACTATTACCATCTTTGTTTATATGGTGAAATTTCATCCGCTCCAAAGAAGATATTATCATATCAAACTTATTAAAATGTTTCCAACATTACCAAGGATGTTTTTACTTCTGAATTACCCAACAAACTATATTTTTTTAGTCAGACTAAATAATCAAATGTGAGTTCTTGTAAGGTGAGGACCAAAATAACTCTGCAATATGAAAAATAACAAGAAGCTCTGCTTCATTTGAGTCTAAAATACCAACTGACTTATAAAAAATATAAATAATTAGACCCAACTCATCTCTAAGTACCCCTCTAATGCTTGCAGCACACGATTTTCCTTTTGAAACCCCATCAACATTAGGTTGCAATAAAATTTAAAATATAATTTTCTTCATTACATTATGGTCGTTATGGGTAAGACGTAATAAGTTAATTTTCAATAATGAGAGTTAGAGTTTAGAGATTATGCTGGATACAATTAAAATGAGAATTTTGAGCTTCTTAAGGCAAAGTACCCTTCGCTTTCTTCTAGTTTGTATGATTGGTGTAACTTTCCTCTAATGGTTTGTAAGAATTTCAAGTCTTTATCATATGCTTCTGCAAACTTTATTTCTCGTAATATTTGGGAGTGTTCAGGTGTTGATTTTATAGTTTTTTAAATTGGCTGAATATATAAATTGACTCATGTATTTGTGCAAAAAAGTCTTTTGGCTGCCTCACTTTCAAAATGACCTTTTGACTTCTTAAACTAGTTCTTTCGTAATTTATGCACGCCTGATTAGAAACAAATTACTTGAGTGCAACGCACGCGCGCTGATGTGGAAACATGTCATTTCTTGACAGTGTATAAATAAAAAAAAAAATTCAATGGGGTTAATAGGTCATTTTGTGTAAATACATGTAGCAACTTATGCATTTTGTCGATGATGTGGTTGTCACATCATCCAATTCTAGCAGCCCAACTAGCTAATTTGGCGAGTGTATATCACGCCTCAATTTCTTGCGCGACCAAACGTGTATAAATTATAAAGGAACTAATTTAGGGGGCCAAAAGGTCATTTTAAAAGTTAAAGTGGCTAAAAGACTTTTTTACGCAAATATATGAGCTAATTTATATATTCGCCTCTCTAAATTTGATATTTTGACTTTGTGATCCATGAACTTATTCTTTTTTAATAATATCTTACGTCATACACTAAAACGTGAATCAATTCTAAGAATTATAAATACAGAAAAAGTGAAATTTAAAAATTTGCAAAATTAAAAAATAAAGTTTAGGGGGGTTTAAAAAAAAAAGAGTTTCAGGGTTGAATTACGTATTTGGCAGGATAAAAACACCAAGGAAAAGACCAACATGTCATTTTATCATCATCCCATGCATACATAGAGCCTAGACATATATAAAAAAATACATGATGTTATGTATGATGTATGTATGTAATTTCTCGATTGATGCGCGATCAGAGATGATGATGCGGTGATAATCTAGTGGGTCACAAATTGCGTGGAATTTGACGGAAAGGGACACCGTTAGTCCGTTATTAAAATAGGAGAAAAGCTGTATAAGAGTATAACGGCCGTTTAAAGGTAATATATATATCAGCGCAGCATGACAGTTGGACCCTGACCCTTAAGTGGTTTAAAAGAAGATTCTCTCTCTTCCCTCTCTCTCTTATTATGTAATATTTTTTGAGGTCCGATTCAGTATATCCCAATCTACCATCTTAAATTGCATTGTCCTTAATATATTAATAAAACCATTATAATTATATTTCAATATAATTTTTATTTTTAAATTAATGTAATTATAAAGCTAAATTGTCCTAAAACATTGTTTAATTAAACAAAAATAAAAATAAAAAAGAAAAACTTTGGCTTCATTTGTTTGGCTCAGAGTGCTAAATCCAAATTAGTGTACTTGATTTGGTTATCAAGAGGAATAAAGTCCATTTAATTCCTCAATATCAAGAAAGTAACTTTGTCCTAAAAGGGAATAATAAAATAGGTTGATCTCATTGAGTTTGTTTGTTGTAAAATAGTTAAATATTTGCTCTCTCCGTCTCAATTTAACAAAATACACATATTAAAAATTTAATCGATAAAAATAATTTTTATCTCTTTTAATTTTAATATATTAAAATATTAATAAAAGTTATTCATTTAATTAATAATTATAAAATTTATTATGAAAAAAGTAATTGATTAAATATATAAATCTAAAAACCTTATAAATATTTTTGAAACTTCTCAAAATAGAATAAAAAGTAAATAAAATGTGATGGAGGAAGCATTTTACAATGGGAAATTAAAATTTTGTGATATTGATTTTTTTTTTTTCAGTTTCTAATTGATGCACAGAAAAAACAAATTTGTTTAATGGGATGTTATCATATAAGTTTAATTTCTTTAAGAAAAGTGAGGTAAAATTATAGGAAAATAATATTATATAAATCACTGTTAAATATTAATATTACTTTAATTTATTGTTATTATTTTTTAAAATTGAACTTATGTTGTCCAATTATAGAGGGAAGGGGTAAGACAGATACACCAACATGGAAGATACAAATATTGCCCACATAGAGTATGTACTCTACCAACCTTTTATATTTAGATAATTACTTATTAGATGGAAGATTTATATAATTAATTTTTGGAATAATATTTAATTTATCCCCATAAATTTAAATAAAATATTCAATTTGTTTAACTACTAATTTTTTTTATAATTATCAATTTAATATATAAAATTATTTCGAATTTTAATATTTTAATCCGTGTGACGCCTTAAAATTTTTGAAAAACCTATGATGTCCATAAAGTTGCAATAATAATAATTTTACACTTTGGAGTTGATAAGTGCATCTCTTAATAATATGCTATAGAGAGCAATCATATGACCTTAAAAGTGCTTATTTTCAGTTTAAAAAAAAAGTGCTTATTTCAAGAGCATGACAGAGTCTCTCAAACACTTTAGGGTGCCACAGAAATAATACCTAAAGTTCAGGGACAATTTTAGAATAACAACATAAAATTAAAGGATAAAAATTAATTTTATGCATTAGGCCTATAATTATCATCTTAATTTTGCACCAAATGGACAAAAACACCAATTAATAAATAAAATAAAATCTTTTAACAATTAAATTGACAAAAAACTATTTAATCTAAAACAAAATATCTAAAAAATATTTAATATTGAGGAGAGACAATAATAAATTATATTACTATTTAAGTAAACAATTACTTGTAAATGAAAACAAATGTAAAATATTACGATTATTTATTATAATAATAACGATAGTTATATCCACGTGGATGTGGAATTCTTATTTATTTATTAACAAAAATGGCAAAAAGCCGTTATAGCAATAGAACATAGTATTTCCTCTTTATATTCCATTGGGCAAAACCTCTACAGCAATATGCTAGAAATAGAATCTCTTCCTCTGAACACAAATCTTTCTCTGCATGAGAAAGAAACCTATAGCTGAAACTCAAATTGTCCAATAGACTAAAATTATATCGTAGGTTACGCAATACTAATACGAGACAATTTTTATTTTTGAATAACATTCATCGAATTAGTGATAACTTTTTATATTGGAAAGGTCTGAAACTCTCTAAATCTTTTAGGAGAAATATGAAAATTAACCGGATAAATTATTGTAATCTTAAAATTGTTTTTATCTAAAGTTGTTATTTATATATTGATTAAAATTATTTTTCTAATGATATTTTAATTTAGCTTTTTTTATACTAAAATTTCAAACATATTCAATTAGTTGAAAAGAAAATATTAGAAGAAATAATGAAGAGGTAATTTGGGGATTTTTGAAAAATTTTTCTAAAAACACTAAAAAATATATTTTCATGTTTATTTTTCTATTTGGAGAGACCGAAAACAATTCTCCATTTTATCTAAAATTTAGAGAACAGTTTAAAATTATTTTCCACGATTTTTATTTATAATATTTTTTATATGAAAATAACTTAATTAAATATTTTTATTTTTGCAATTTTATACTATGCTACAATTAATTTTATTATTATATGAAAATGTATTTGTAATTATATCATTTATTTTAAAAAACTTTTACAAATGATTATTACAATTAAATCAATAATAAATGTTTAAAAAATTTTAGAATAACAAAGTTTATACATTTTTTTATAATATTCTATATCTTTTAATTGTGAAAGTTATGACTAATAGTTTTTATGTTTTTAAATTGAAAAATCTTTTTTTTTTTCATTATTAACAAGTGCACGAATGTTCTTTCAAGAAAAAAATTTTCCCCAGAAAAATAAAAAAATAAAAATATAAAACTATGTTATATAAGTAAACAAATCCAAAGAGTTCTGATCATGATTTTTTATCATTAATTTAATCAGAAACTGGACCATGAATCGATTTAGAACGAATACTCAATAAATGACTAAAAACTACATAAGAATCGAATCAATTGACAAATCGAGTGCTCAATATTATGGGCTTCTTTTTGATAAAAAATAAAAAATGAATAAAAACTAAATCTTGAGCATGTTTTGGAGTTAATATTCAACATTTTCAATGAACATGTATTTAAATTTAGCAATAAAATTATGAATCTCATATAATGATTTAGAGTTTTTTCTTCTTACAAATATTGTAATTTTTTATTTTAAGTATATAAATTTATTTAATTTATATTTATGACCTCAATTTAAACTTTTTGTTAACAGAGCCATTTAAAAGTTTTATAAAAATTTTATAAATGTCTATAAAGTGTGTAAGAGAAGTCCTTTGACGTGTCCGATATTAATAAAATTAAAAAAATTAACTGGACCTATTTTTTAAAACGTCCGACATGTATTTGAAAGTATTCAAAAGATATCAGTAGCTGACACGGATATATCGAACCTTTTAAAATATCCGTAGATCAAAGCTTTGGAGCATATGATCAAAGTATTGTATTCATTGACAGGCGCTACAAATGTTTAGCAATTTTTATTTTTTAAAAAATTGTTATAAACATTATCAATCCCTTTCATACTTAATTATTATTATGACTATTATTATTATTGTTGTTGAGATTTATTATTTAGTTGAAGTCATATTTCTCAAGCTTTGTTTATAAAAGTAATTTTATTTTATATTGTGTTTGGAATATGTTGTAATTTGCACTTGCCCGAAAAATAATTTAAGAGTTTTTAGTTATTAAAATTCAATATTTATATGACAAATTATTTTTCTACAAAAAAAATATTTCATAAAATTAATTCTAAAAATATTGAATTAAGTAAAAATAAAAATTTACTGTTTATTTTTATGTAGTAAGGTTTTTTAGTTGATGTCCTTTATATTATGTCGATATTGATAAATCAATTTCTAATTAATGAAAAAGAAAAAAGAAAAGAAAAGAAAAAGGAAGAGAAAAGTTTGTGTGGTACTCTGACCATTCTGTCTGGGCCTAGATCAAAGTAACAAAGCTGGCCTTTTTATGGCAGGCTCCAGTCCACTCTTATGACAGAGGACACTGAAAAGCAATGAACTTTTATATCAGAAGCTAAATCCAAAATGCCAATCTATTGGATTTGCATTCATACTACAAAGTTTGTATTTCAATTGTGCTTTGATTTTTCATAGTCTATTTTGTTTCATGCATAGGAGGTCTAATAAATAAGGAGAACATGTGATGTGTGCCACACAACTGATCCCCTTCGAATAACATTCACCTAATTTGTGATAATTTTTAATATAAAAATAACTTGAATTCGAGACCTTTCGCTTTCTATATTTTTATAAGATGTAAAACGAACAATTAGACTGCGTCTAGTCACTGCCTCCATTTTCAATTGATAGACATACTTTCTATTTTATAAGAATTAAAAAAATTAATTAATTTTAATTAGAAATGTAAATTTATAGGTATTTTTCTTGATGTGCCCGTTCTTTAATAGTATTATATATACTCACTAATCTACTATTGATTTTTTCCATAAACCAAGATTAATTAATTGTCTACGTTTGGTTAATGTGTATTTTAAATGGCTGAACTTAATAAACACTTACATCTTCAAAGTGATTATCAATAAATAATAACACTGGAAAATAAAAAAGTACTAATTAATAAAAGTAATGTAGTTATTTTCAACAAATATAACATTAAATATGAGTACAATAAAAATAAAAATATTAATTGATTTATTAAAATAGTAAATGGCTTATAATTTGTGACAAATAAAAAAAAATGACTAAAATATTATTGTTAATTTTTTTATTTACTTGAAATGGACACCTCCGGTGTGAGTAAGTCTTTGTCGTTAGATACATTCAAATTTAGGTAAGATTGGCTTAAATTTATGAATGAAAAATCATATATAAATATGAGTTCATTTATAATTTTTCTCTTAATAGCGCCTCATTGCAATTCTTTATTTTAGGTATAACACTAAATGAAAAGCTGCAAGTCATTAACTATTAATTTTTATTTTTGTATAAAGACAAAGTAATAATTACCCGATTGAAATTGCTAGAAGAAAAAGGTCATGGTTTTTAAATTTTGATAGATATTTTTTTTTTTATAAAAATTAATATTATTACATTATTGATGGAAAAATGGTAAAATGACGCATTGCATGTGCGCGCCGTATAATCAATCAATTAATTAAAAGAAAATAAAATAGAAAAAAAAAAGTTCCATCATCGTTCCCGTCGAAGATGAGAGTATAAGAGAGCCATAGCTAGGGTTTTCTTTCTTTCTCCAGAAGGAATAATTACGAAATAGGGTTTTTGTTACTATATGATATTAAGACCAGCAGCACGAGAGAGTCTGAGAGCGAGAGAATCATGGACTTGAAAAAGCAGTTTGGCTTTTACTAAGTCGTTCTTTCCATCCATTGACATCGTCGGTTAGGCTTTTTGAGAGCCTTTTTCCGGTATATGCCATGTGTGTTCATTTTCTTGTGCTATCCCCTGCCATGGCTGCCACGTTTTCTTCTATTTCTTAGCCTAACAACTCATTTGGGATCTTTCTTTCCTTCTTCCTATTACCCTTTTCTTATTATCAATTTCCCATTCAAATTTAAACACACAGTCTTTCTATATATTTCTCCTCTACTCTAAGTTTGGGAGAAGAAGAAGAAGAAGAAGTAGGAGAAGGAGAAGAAGATCACTGATGGAGTCGCAGCCTGTACCTGTACCTGAACCTTCACTTGAGAGGCAACTGTCTATTGAGTCTGAGCCAAAAACTCTGTTTGACCATGACATGAATGCAGCCAGGGTGTGTTTTGTTGTATATGATAGTATATATAATAATTGCTAAATCTATGGAATTAATTAATTTTTAATTAACATTAATATTAATTTTGTCCGGTTAATTACATGCAGGAGGCAGCTCTGAAAATCCTTGCGGAGCATACCAAAGAGGAAGCATTGAAGATCTTTCTGGAGGTAATATATATATATATATATATCGAATTTTTCTATGATGTTCGAATCAAATCGTAATATATATAATTTTTTTTATGTTAAAATCAAATAATATAATCATGAAGAAAAGAAAAGCTAAAAATGAATAATATTTTTCTTGTTATTTGATTTAAGTTTAATTTTCTATTATATTTTTACAAATTCTACTCTTCTTAAGTTAAAATTTTAATTTCCTATATTTACTCAAATAAATTTTAAATCGTATTTTCATCATTTTAATTATATTCTAAACTATAAATAAGAAATCATATGAAAAAAATAATTATCATTCACTTCACCCTAAGTTTAAAATTGATGACAAATCTAACATTGTCGTAACTAATTAACAGGCTTATTAAATATTCATCTTAGCGAGTTATTTTGTCGTATTATGTTGAATTTATAAATATTTCCTGTAATGAATTATTTTGTCATATTATATTAGAATTAAATTGTTGTAACTTTTGATAATCATTATTTTTTATTGTAATTGAAAGATATTCGGTGTAAGTAAGAGCCGAAATAACGGTAACGGTTTTCTTATCATATTCACTTAATTATACTTTAATCTTTATCATAATTTCAATAACAACGCCATTAAAACATAATCCGCATGAATCTCAACTCATAGATTTCAGTATTAATTAACAAGAAAAGGACCAGCACATTTATTGTTTAAAAAAACTAGTAATGGTTGCAGGGATTGATGCCTGTGAAAATTGGTGTGAATCCGAAATGGGAATTTGATTTGGACGATGTTGATGAAGAATGCAACAAGAAGAATTGAAGACTCCATTGTTGATCTTCTAGCTGCCTTTACTTAATCAGCCTTGCATAAGTCTATTGATGAACTGTTTACCCCTTTATAATACTAATCAATAAAAGTTTGTGTTTTCAATACATGAGGAGATTAAAGTTTTTAGGGTTTGGTTATTATAAATTAATTTGATCTCATAAGAATCAATTTATCTATCATTATATTAAGATATACATAAAAAAATCTGGCTTATAGTATTTTCTTTCCAATTTTTTATTAGTATCTTATACACTGATAATATTGTTTTTTTGAGAGATTATTTGTATTAATTACCGATTAATTATTAAAAAAGTACAATTTTTTGGTAGATGAAAAAAAAAAAAAGAGAGACACAACGGTTACAACAGAGACAAATGCATGCCAAATGTCCAAAAATGGTAATCCGGGGCCACATTAATTCCTTGGTCATACTTTCTTATTCTCTGTCACATAACTATCAAACACAGACAAATTAGTTTGACAATTTCAACTTAAAAAATGCAGCTTTTTGCCTCTCCTCTTCAGTTATCTATCACTTTGTGTCTCTCAGTCCAACTATGCTCTTCTGTCTGGTTACTCTCTCTAGATTGCTGTTCACATGGGCCCAAATTTAGGCCTTGGCCCAATTTATATGGTTAACAAATCTTTGGTCCATTCTGTTAATATATAGTTTGACCCAAAATTTAGGCCTCGGAGCAATTTATATTGTTAATATACAAGCTGTTTGCCCCAACACTGGCCCAACAAGCTCTAATTAAACATAGTTATCCAAGAACATTGACTGCCCAAAGGAAAATTCCTAGCAAGCTTTGAGAAATTAGTTTCTCTATGTATATGATTGATCTCACAGTTGACAAACTGTTGCACTCTACTTGAAGGTCCTTAATCCCTAAATCTTTGGCCATCTCTAGCCCCTTCAAGACATTGAACATTTTAATTTATCTTAAATCCAATAGCTAATCAAATGAGTTTTTTTAATAGAACAACTAAGTACTAATAGTTAATATCTAAATCCATTTATTATTATTATTATTATTATTATTATTTTTCAGTGTATTAAGAAAAGAGATTCAAACTTAAATTTATTGGTAGATGGTAGGTATTAGACTATGTTTATTGTTTTCATTTTTGAGGCATGCGAAATAATGCTGCTAATCTTATGCGTGTTGGGAAAATACTTATCCATAAGTACGCAACTTATGCTTATAATAATACTATAATTACACGTGTCAATTTCTGCAAGTATCATCCTTCTCTCTTTAATTTTTGTAATAAAATTATAAGCAAGAGAAAAATATTATTAAAATTATCATATATCTTCATCTTAGACCTCAACTCCACTTTCCATAGGCGAACCTTCTGAAGGAACCCACTCTCCACGGGCAAACCTTCCCGAAGAACCCTTAGGTTTTCGCCGATATTTGCATTAAAATAAAGAAGTTCATTAGGGAACTATTTAAATGAAAACACAGTACAGTCAAAATAAAGAAATCTTGTTTGAAACTTTTGATTCCATAAAGAAGACAAAAGGGGTGAGTTTTCCACCAATTTTGACCATCGAATGACACATTTTGAAGGAAAAAGACCACTTGTCATTCATGCCAATTTAAGGACCATATTTTGTATATCACATTTATGCAACTTTGAAAGTGACAGAGATGGTCTCAAAACCACATCACAAGAGCCAATACACATACCCTACAGTTGCATTTTTGTTTGTTTGTATACAAAGCATACTCATATCACCTAAATTGGCCCCTTTCATTGAAGGCAAAAAACCCAAAATTAAAAGCAAAATCACAGCACGTAACTACGAAAACTTAAAAATTGTCAAACAAATTCTCTTTTGGCTTCAAACTTGCTCGTCATGTGACCCGTTGACCATAACTTGGTTCTTCTCTACCAGAGAAGGCTTTCCTGTACCCATTTCAACAAACTGTGATGTGGGTTTTTTAACATCGTCACCATCCTCCACTCCCTTGCCATTTCTGTAGATTAAGTATAAGATCAGCTGTACTGCACCTAGACCACACCCAAACCCATTTGGGACAGCAACAAAAGGATCATGTCCAAGTAGACCATAGACGAACCAGGAAGTGCCACATAGGAACACAAATAGTGACAGGAAGAATGGCATAAACTCTACACTCTTAGTTTTAATCACCAACCTCTGCACAGATATTATAAAAGAATTTTAAAAAATCTCGTAAATATCATAATTCTTTGTTATCATTATCAAAGAATAACAGAATTAACAATTAGCTTATGGGAAAACTACATTTCTATTAATTTATTATTACATTCTTTGACTGGCAAGTAAACCATTGAAAAAAAGCCCTCTCATAATCCTAAGCGAAAACTATATATTACGAGAAGAAATATCTTCTCAGTGACGAGCACAAGAATAATACGCCCTTTTAGTACAAAGTTAATTTAATTTCTTCAATCATGATTATAAATATAAATTAATTTTTATTATTTCTTTAAAAAGGATAAATAGTAGAATTTTTAATTAAAGAACAGAAAAATTAATGGAAAAGTTTAGGAATTTTGACTTACAATGATGGACAGAGGAGAGGCATACATGATGATAGAGAAAACAGTAGCAGCCAAGCCACAGAAGAGCTTTCTGGTGCTTCCATGGAGGGCAAACAGAGACACAAAGGCCACAGTAGCAAAAATGGTGAGCACAAGTGTAAGAAGGCCTAAGATTTTACCCTTCTCCTTCCTTGCTGCATATAGAATGAAAACTAACACGTATATGCTTTCAATTACAGATCCTGTCCCATTAATTGTTGACACCAAAATATTGTTCTTGGAGACAAATGGCAGGCCATACCTATACAGAAGAAATTGTTCGAATCAGCAAATACACATAAAGATAAAACATGTGGGTCTAATTGAATCTGAATAGAAAATACTCATGATTAGTTTGAAACTAACGATCCCAAGAACAGAACAATAAAAGTATCTAGAATTAAACCGAGAAATTGCATGCGAGTGAATTTAAAATTGATGGGAAAAAAGTTAGCAAAAAGAAGCTAAAAATGGCCCCAATAACACGAGAGATAAAAAAAAAAAGAGGCCATAGTTGCAATTGATTACCTTTACAGGATTAAAATCATCAACAAAGTGAAAAGACAATCAAGAAAAGCTTTAAAAGAGCAAACTTTTCGGAGGAAAGTAAAAAACTAAAAAAGAGCAAGCTTGAAAGACAAAGTATAAAAAAACTTAGAAATAGTAAAAATAGTAGTTGAAGCAACAAGAAGTATACCAGGCAGAAAGGAGACAGTTGAGCAAAGTCATCACATACGGGACGCCTGAGAATTGCTCTGTTGATTTACTCTTTATTATTCTCTTGAAAGTAATCCTATCAACAAATTGTAATCCATAATTTAGCCAATAATTCAATCAGAAATAAGCATTTTCAAGAATAAATAAAATCAAGAAATTTAAGAACAAGATAATCAAGAATAGAGGAAGAACAAGAAACAGAGCAGGAGAGAGATATATAGTTACGTTGGAGACAAAAAGAGGAATAAAGCAGTAGCATTTCCTGCAAAAAAAAAGAACAAAACGACAGAGAAGCCATTAGAATGGAACCGAGAAATGGAAAATCAACAACAAGAATAGGAAAATTCAAGAAAACCCACCAAAAACCCCAAACAAGAAGTGCAGAACATTCACCATTTTCGTGAAGCTTAAAACTTGTCTAAAAAAGCAAAGAGAAAAAAGAAAAAATCTTTGAAGGAACTAGTATTAATGGATTAGAATGAGAGAATTTCAGAGGAAGAGAAGCAATAGTAATGGGTATGTGTGTATGAGGAGTGAATGGAAATGAGAGGCAATGGGATTTATATAGAGGAAGGTTGATTCGTATAACCGCCTGGCAGTAATTTTTGGGGTTTTCAGTTCGTTCTTATCTGCTTGGTAATTCATTAAATTGGTTGCGGTGCTTGAACTGTGGACCAACTGACAGGAAAGGGCAATGCTTAGGAAATAAGGTGTAATAACATGTTTGAATTAAAAAATAACATATGATTAAATATTTATCCATACCCTAAAAATTTTATCTGTATCATTCTTAGACGCGTGAATAAGGAAACTTATATATAAACATGTGGTTGATAATGGAGTAATTTGCATTTTACCCTCAAAACTCAGAGATATCACCATTATCTAAATATCGAGCTGCTCCAATAAGAAGAAACCGATATACTCCTAGCCTTGAAATTTATTTGACGTGGATGAGAAAAACATGTTTTTTTTAATATTTTAAATTTTTACATTCAAAATGTTAATTTTGTTGAGGATGTTGATGCATTGTGGTTTGAAACGATAGAAAGCAAAATCAATGGATTTCTCAATATGCATGAAATGTAAATTCTTTCTTTTATGATCGTGAAATCTATGGAATTTCACATTTTATCATTTGATTGAAAATAAAATCCATTGATTTCAAATAAAGTGAAAAAATTATTTAAATTGATGAAATTTGGTATTAAGAAAAAACTCGGCGATTGTCTATAAATATTACTTATTTATTTCTGTCCGTATTTACCTATACAAAGAAATTGAATATATAGAAACTAAAATGATAAACGCAACCACAACATTTCGACAGATCAGTAATTGAAGATTGTGATAGAACAAATTTTATATGTAAGCATCACGTTCTTTTGTAATGTGCGATAAAATTTGAACAACATGTGGAAATATTAGATTCCTTTATTTGGTCCAGAAAAAACAAGTCATAATGAAATTAATACATTCTATCATAGTTTCAATTAGTCCATTATTTTAGAAGAGAGAAATCTCCTTTCATAGAAGGAGACTTTTTCAATTTCATCATTTTTTTTAACGTTGAATTATATTTTTCAAATGATGAAATGCGAAACTCATGAATTTTTTGTATTCCATCGAAATGAAATGAATAATAGATGGTTAGTTATGAGCAGAGCGGAATGAAAAGAAAAAAAAATTATATAGCCAATCCGTCTAATTTTATGATTAATGCTTAATTGTTATTGTGAATCTAAACAAAGAGTAAGTGATTTAAATTCCATCTTAATAGAGAGAAAAAAAACATGAAATTCTAAACGTTATGTAAAAAATGATCACACTTTTGAAACCAGCGATTGCATCGGTGAAAGTTTGTTTAAAAAGAAATTTTTGATTTCTAACCGTCTCTTTTTCCCCTTGCAGTTGTTTTAAGGGTATGATTAGCATGAGGGGCCTAACTAGATTTAATTAATTTCTCACACTCTAACTATTATTCTAACTAGTCGCATGCTAGGCATTGTATGAATTAATATTTATAAATTTATTATATGGTTATTAATTATTGAATAAAAAATGAAAATTTTATAATTTCGATTATTACGTGGTTGAATTTTTATATATATATTTAAATAAATAGATAGTTTGACAGACACATAGATAATTTAAATGAAATAATTGGATTTCAAAAATTGAATGGATCCATTACATAAAATGGAATTTTAATTCTCCCTTCCATCCTTCATTAACGTAAGTGTAAACATGAAAATAATAAGAGAATATATAAAAATATAAATTCCGGTTGAAATAGGCAATAAATAATTTTTTTTTTCAAAAAACCATATATGTCCTTATCTTTTTAACAAAATATTAAATAATGTCTTTCTCATTTTGGTTTTTCAGTCTTTTTAGTGATTCATAGTCACTTCAATTTCTCTCCTCTAATTTTGTGTAGGTTTAATTACTAAAAAAACCTTGAACTTTTCAAAATTTGGCCAATACTTCTAATGGCTAAATTTGCCAAAAACATGAAAATTCAGACATTTTAGTCATTTAGCATTTTATCTAAAATGTCCTTGATAATAATTACTTGTGAAGCCATCCAAAATGGAAGGGAGCACCAAAATTAGCCAACTTTTTAAAATTAGGTAATGACATTCAACTTTCAAAAAAATGAATCCACCTCCATTTATTCACTATGAAATGCATTTAGAGTTAACTTTATTTCGACACTCTCCTTCCCCTTCCCCTTCAACTGAACTAATTGACACTTGACAAGCATACAGGTTCGGGTTCCTATATTAAGAATCTAAACCCTTGGGGTAAATTAATTAAATTTAAATAATAACATATTTAAATTACAATCACGTGTGTTAATTTCCTTGCTCATCTATAATAATTATATATTAAACAAACATATACTATAATTATATATTTCTCATAATATTGAATTTTGGATAAGGAATTCAAATGTACAAACAAAAATATATACGTTTCTCCTAATTTGTTTTATCGGTACTTTAGCAATCATATAAAAAAATATATAAGCAAAATAAAAACCTGAAGTAATAGACATGCAAGAGGAAGCAACTTAAGTTGCAGACGACATGTGTTGAACCCCACTAGAGTAATCTCATGGGACCAATCTATTATTCAGATTTAGCTTATCAAACCTACTGAATTAGATTTCTCTTTCTTTTTTTTTTTTTTTTATATGGATGTTGTCTGTCTATTACGCTAACTCTAATATTACTCATACCAGACTTATATTTATAAGGAAAACCGCTTTCAACAGAGATTTTCTTTCTTCAAAATAATCAAACATTCGAGCTTTTATTTAAGAGATCTAAATTTTTTCCATTCAAACCAATTTTATGGGTTGTATTATGATATTTTGTTATACCAACTACGAGTGGTTCCTGATCACACTTATTAAGCTTTGAGTGCTCAATAGACAATAAATTAAGACCTAATTTCCAAAAGTTTAAACTACTTTTACCTCTTTTAGAAACATTATAACTGCAAGTTTAAACTTAACGTCACCATCATAAAGCAAAAATAGAAGAAAGAAAATCTGCAAATGTAATATGCAATTGATGGAGTGTATCTATTAATCATTATGGGAATCGATAGTAAAGGCCGACTAATTGACCTCTAAAATTTGTTTTAACTCAAACCTATTGAGAATCAGTTTAACTAGCCGGTTCAACCATTAATCCGACCCACTTTGACAAAAATAACCCATTAGAAGAATTGCGAGTCTGTAAAAATTATAATTATAATGTACAACTAAGTTTATTTTAATAAATTATCTTAATTTCAAACCATTTTTATTCAAACATATAATTTTTACTAATTTTAATTTTTTATATAATATTTGGTATATATTTAATTAAGTTACAATTCAACCCAGTTGTAGTCCAAGATTGAATCGATAAATTATATATAAATATTATTTATAATAATATAAAATGCATTTAAAATTATATTAAAAAAAAAATATCCAGTTAGGTTTATGAATCATTTGAATAAAGTAAACCTTGGCCCAAATTGATTGGAACATAATTGATTTGGAAGTGATCGTGGGGTTTAAATTGTGAATAATTCAACCCATCATACATACATACATAGTGGATGGAGATAATATCAATTTTTGCATATTCAGTTTCAGAATATAGATATTTGTATATGTATATTACACGCTTCAGCCTGGCAGTGGGGCATTTTTCCAGCCACTTTCTCAGTGTCTCTGCGGGTGAAGTCATGCAATTTGTGCCGGCTGCTAAGATGCCTCCACATTCAATGCTAAGCAACTTATATATATACACACACACACACACTTTTAACATCATTCGTTAAGAAAATTTAGTTTCGGTATGCATAAATTGAGTAAACGGATTTAAATAGGTAAATCGACGTGTAAATATTGTATTGACAGAAAGGTAAAAAAAAAAAAAAAAATTGAGGATTCAAAATACCAATTATGGTCTGACTTATTTCAACGAGTAAAATTATTACTTTATGATGTTCTGAAGGAGTTAAAAGAGCTAACGTGTTTTAATGATACCGAGTGGAATGCAAGAAATACAAATCAAAAACAAATAATACCACTGAAGACTTCCATTGTAAAAAAAAAAAAAAAAAAAAAGTTAAAAAAAAAAGAGTATAAAAAATATATAAGATCTATTAGTGAAAAATAAAATAAGAGAAAACGCAACAAGAAAATTAGGGTAACTTGAAAAATAAAAATTAATCTAGATGTAATTATCCAATTATAATTGCTTAAGAAGTGAATTTACCGCTCTCTCCATATTGATTTGAACTATTTATATAAAATAGACAAACAATCACACTATGCAAACACGGGGAGAGACTGTACATTATCAAAATAAAACAATAGAGACAATGGAGTACCATATTGGATGCTCAAGCTGGCTGTAGATGTTTGACATTTTGGCTTTATGCCCAACCAAAGTGAACCAAAAGCCTTTCTCTATCCATATAATCTTAAAAAGGAAAAAAAAAACATTAATTAGAGCACCATTATTGATTAATACTCGATTGAAATCAAATTATTGAATTTGAATACATGTCGTTTAGTGAATTTAATTTGGTATTTTGAAATATTCATCTTAGTTTTAATTTTAAAATTATGCATTCAAGAATCGAGTCAATTTAGTTTCTTATAATTTATATATGAACAGTGAAAATATAAATGGTATCAAAATAATCAATTAAATGCGTGCACTGAATTCTCATTTTTGAACATTTATATCCTAAGTTTTTAATAATAATTAAAAAAGAAAACATTAGCATCTTTAAGAGATCTTAATTATGTCATAAATTGAATATTATTGCAATAAATTAAAAATAATTTAAGAGAATTAAGCAACAATAATTGAGAAAATTAGGCAATTAGAAACAATTATTAATAGAATTAGCACAAGAAGACAAAATCATATCCAAAAGAATAATTTCATGTGAAAAGGGATTTTTGTTCCAATAAGAATGAGAAATGTTTTGTTAGGAATAACAGAAGAACAAGGAAGCATAAAGCCATTAAAAGATCAAAATAATTCCCTGAAAATCCAAGAAAAGGAGATTCTTTTATTTTATTTAAATTCACTGTATTCATCAATTTTTCTATATTCTTAAATTAATATATAGTTTGGGAATTTCAATTTCAAGTTCAGTACTTAGAGGCTTCCAATATACCAAACATGAATGAGACATAAGTTTGATACATCGCATGAACTTGTAAAGTCTCCTATGGATTAAGCAGGAAAAAAGTAAACCTTTATTAACTTTTTACAGATATTTTGGCTGTTTACCTTTGGACATGTGTACTAATAAGTAATACCAAGTGCCTGCAACACCTAATAATTCATATTTCTGGTATATACAACGCACTCTTATCTTACGTTTACATTACAATTTTAGAATATAAATAGACTGAGGTGTAAATGTGAAAGGAAGATGCAATGCACCTTATATATATTAGGTCCTGCATCCAGTAAAATTAAGAGAATAATTATAAAAGTACAAATAATAAAATGACATATATAAATTTATGTAGTTCACTCTTAATTGTTTTAGGGCTATATCCACGGAGACAAATTTTGAATATTTCTTACACTATTTAAAATAATAGGTTTACAAAGAGATTAATATAAATGGTATAAAAATAGTGGCACTCACAGTGTTTTCTAGGAACACCTAAAAATGATTTCCTTACTATTTTTGTCACTTTCCCGTTTTAGGAAGATATTTCCCAAAGCTAACTCTCTCTCTCTCTTTTCCCTTTGGTATATGCTTTTATTGAGCGATCTTTGCTCCTTATACAGAGAACTTTAGTGCGTATGAGGAGTGTTTGCTAATAACTTCGCTGTGGCACTGCTTCTTTGAATTACTTTCTGCCTAAACAACCTACAATATAGACTACCTTCTTTTTAAATGATGTGGGTCCCACTTAAAGTGGCCACAATATAACAAATCTTTTCCTGTACACCCAAGTGGGGACTTTAGTCATATTTTCCTTCGTCCCTGCAGCTAGCTGACAGTATTCAAATTTTTCCTTTAGAAGAATCTTCGTCAGCATGTCTGATTCATTTTCATCTGTATGAATCTTTTGTAATTGCTTCATCTCCAATACATTTCTGATCCAATGATATTTGACATCAATGTGTTTGATCTTCAATAGAAGGAGAAATTATTTTCAAAGTGAATTGCACTTTGACTGTCACAGAATATTTGATACTGCTCTCGATGAATTTCGAGTTCATTCAAGAACTTCTACATCCATAGTAACTCCGTTCATGCTTCTATCAATGCTATAAAATTTACCTCAGTTGTTGAAAGAGCAAAATACTCCTGTAATCTTGATTGTTATGACACAGCTCCCCCTGCAAATGTAATTAGACAACCTGATATGGATTTTCTTGAGTCGATATCACCAGCCATATCTGCATCAGTATAACCAATTAATACTGGCTTATCATCTCTAAAATATAAACATGTTTTGGTTGTATCTTTAAAGTACCTAAAAATTCACTTTACTGTAGTCCAATGTTCCTTTCCAAGATTTAAAAGAAATTGACTTACTACTCCAACTGAGTAAGCAATATGTGGTTGTGTATAAACCATGGCATACACCAAACTTCCAACTGCTGAAGCATATGAAATCACCTAACTAGTCTCCTGAGTTGCAAGATTGATATTGTCTTCAATGACAATTTGGAACTCAAAAATGACATTAGCTTCATCATCATTGCTCTCTTCTTTCTTTACTTTGCCTTTGTCCTTCTTCTGATCACTTCTGAACTTCCGACAATATATTTTGATGTGCCCCCTTTTGCCATAGTGGTGGCACATAATATTAACATATTTGTGTGATTTACCTTTACTCTTGTCTCTCGTATTTAAACTTCTAGATTGTCTCCTTCCTCTAGGCTGGTTGCTTTTTTTGGTATCTGCTATAAGAATTTCTGACTGAGATGAAGAGGGATCTTATGCTTTACTTTTGATCTCTTTATTCAAAATAACATTTTTAATAAATTTCCAGCTACTCCACCATGTGGTGTAAGTTTGTTACCTGATATCTTTAAAGTCTCCTACGACTCTAGCAAGGAGGCAAGCACCATACGATCGACAATTTTATCATCAAACTTTAAGCCCATACTTGACAGCTGATGGATGGTTGCCTGCATTTAATTTAAGTGATTTGCTACAGAAGTACCTTTTCGGTATTTAAAATTCATCAGCTTTATTAAGTAGAATAATTAATTATTATCGAATTTTGAGGTATATAGCTCCTCAAGTTTGTTCCATGTTCGAGAGTGAGTCTCATCACAGATGTGATTGTACACATTATCATCGACAAACTGTCAAATAAAGCCGTAAACCTGTTCATGCTTGAAAGCCCAATCTTCATCAGTCTTGTCTTCTAGTTTATTTGTACCAAACACTGACTGGTGTATTTTTATTACTATAAGATTTCTCCACATATGATAATTTTTGCCATTTAGATTGATCATCTTGCTCGTCTTAGCCTTTATAATTTATTTATGAAATTTGATGAATAGTAACTATATATGTAAATAGTAACAATATATATGAACAGTGGTAGTAACAGTGGATCTATGAACAATACTGGGCTTAATAGTGACGGGCTATGTAACAGTAAATTAAATAGTAGCTATTGACCGTAAACTTTGAGTTACTATTTTACTATTTATCACTTTGTTATTTCTGCAACTGCTTTCTGAGCGAACTGCGCCAAAAGATTCGTCGTAATTTTATCTTTATCGTGGTATATTTATTTTTGAAATACATCCACGGATCTTATCGGTCTCTGACTGGCTAGACTTCAAATCAAGTATTAGTTCAAGAAAATTTTTTTTCTGATGTGGAAGGTCAGTCTAGGCTATAAACACAATGCACACTTAAAAAAAATTTATTGACTATAACACTTGAACTTGCTGAAATTGGGCTCTAATACCACTTGTTAAGAAAACTTGCTCTGATACCACTTCGTTAGGTCCCATAATAAAATTAAGAGAATAATTACAAAAGTAGAAATAATAAAAATGACACATAAAAATTTATGAAGTTTACTCTTAACTGTTTTAGGGCTACATCCATATTTCTTCCACTATTCAAAATAGTAGACTTACAAAGAGATTAATATAAATTGGATAAAAATAGTGGCACTCATAGTGTTTCTCAAGAAAATCCAAAAATAATTTTCTTACCATTTTTATCGCTCCCTCATTTTAAGAAAATCTTTTCTAAAGCTAACCTCTCTCTCTGTTTTTCCTCTAGTGTGTGCTTTTATAGAGTGATCTCTACTTCTTATGTAGAGAATTTTAACGTGTATGAGACGCGTTTGCTAACAACTCCATTTTTGGCGATGCCTTCTTTGAATTACTTTCCGCCTAAATAGCATGGAATATTGACTATCTTCTTTTTTCTTCTTTTCAAATGATGTGGGTCCCACTTGAAGTGGGCACACCACAACAATATATGTTGCATGCATATATATGTATATTGTTTTTTTTTTTTAAATTATGTTTAATGTATTTATTTTACTATTGAAATTAATAAGAGGACGCAAATAATTTAATAACTTGGACGTCCAATGCATTATGGCGGGAAGCTAAAATTCTAGGAAGAGCAATTTAGGTTTAATTAGACCCTAATTGGGTTGTGTTAGTTAAAACACTTATGTTGTTAATTAGACTGTTCGGTAATGTAATATTTATAGTATATTTTACAGATTGTTTGGATGACGGTTACTTAATAGGTTTAGAGAGTAAAATAATGTATAACAATGTTATTTAACCATCTGAGAAGAGACTTTGAGAGAGAATATGAGTTTTTAAAAGTTATTTGAGAGGTTGAAAATCTGTTTAAACTTTTCAGTTTTCAATGCCTTGAATGAGGTGTAAGCGTGGTTAAAAAATTTAATTTTTAAAATTATCCATAATTATATTTATAAATCTTTCATAACAAGAGTATTTTCATAATATTTATATTTAATATTACATTTCTCTACTATTAAACCAAACAAAACAATGTTATTAAACCTTTATTTATCATACCTTCCCCACAAACAAAAAAGATATTTACCATACTTTACCGTATCATACTTTATTACACCTTATTTTAATGATCTCTCCCTCTCTTCATCCAAACAAAGAATTAGAGACTGAAAGAGTGTTTAATGAGATGTTACTCCCCTAACATTTAAAATATAGCTAAGAGCGGATATAATTATTTTGTATAATTTCCTTATATAGAGTTTCCATATTGGCAAAGTAGACTCTTTGTTGTATAGAAAGTTTGTTTATTTAAAAGTTCTTATATTTTCTTATTTATTATAATTCTTATTTTTAGTTAGTTATTTGGTTGAGTTGATTCATGCAACTGATAACTGATTCATTTCCAAAAGTTATGTTGCATAGGCGTCTGATAAAAATTTTAATTGCCACTTGATAGCTCATGAAAATTTCAAATAACTGTTGATTCCACTAACTCCGTTTTATAGTTGATTTGTATATATATATATTATTTGGACTCTATTAATTTTATAAAAATAGTTAAAAATAAAATTATACTTTTAAAATTAGTATTTTTTTTTAATCATTAATTTTATTGTTGTCATTTAAAAATAAAAATTTATATTAAATATTACATAAAAAGTTTAATAAGTACTTTTTTTATTTTTATAACATATTAAAATAAAAAATATATATTAGTCTTAATTTTTTTTTTTTTTTAAAAAAATATACAGTATTCACCGTAGTATAAAAAAAAAAAAAAATCTGTACATCCTCAATGGTTATTTCTATTTTAACAGCAACCATTATATTTTATGAAATTTCAATATTAATTGATCAACCGTTATTAACTACCAGTTACTAGATATGAGTAATTGTCTTATCTGAATGGCTAAACTAAACGGATTCTTAATCCATAAAAAGGGATACTTGTAATAATTGAGTTTAATTAAGAGTTTTTGAAATTTCAATGTATTTGTCTCTCTCCTTTTGGTGGATACTAGGGACTTTGAGAGAAGTTGTGAAGGTGGTGATTTAGTCTTGCATTGTAGATCCTCCGCACTGAGTGTCGGATATGCCAAAATCGGATTCTACTGCATCTATCTATTTGTTCTACAAGTTGAGTTCTACCTTATTCGTGATTCAAGAGTGCCTATGCTTTTCGTTCTATATATACAATCAATCGTGCCTATGCTTTTCGTTTATATACAATCCTTTGTTTGGAATGGAGACAGGAAAAAAAATTTTGAAAGATAAAAAATAATAAGGGATTGTCAACTTTTTCTTTCCGTAGTTATTTTACACTCTTGTATTTGAATATAATGAAAGAAAAAAAAAAAATTATACTCCTTTGTTTGGAAAGTGGAAAATTTTAGAACATTAATCTAAACAAAGAAAAATACATTTCTCTGAATATTTTCCTATACATATTTTGGCTCTTCAAAAAAAAGAAAACTTCCACCCAATTAAAGTGCAAGTGCAAATCAATTTTTTTACCACGTAATGATGTCAGCTGACTTCCCCATGAGCACATTAATCTTTTCTGTTGTTTAAATGTGAAGGAATCTTTTCCACAATAGTTTGTAAAATGACAGGAAAACTTTTCACTGTCGTTTTTCTCGTTGCAAAAGCTAAAATTTTTTCATGCAATTATGTCATTATATGTGGGAAATTTTCTGCCAAGTGAAGTGGTTGTTGAAATTTGGTTTCAACGGAAACCACAAAAATTGTACTGTATCTAGCAGATATATACGAGATGTAATATGTGTGAATGGCAATCAGGCATGGTCCTCCATAACATTTTTTTTGTACTAAACTACAAAATTCGACGAACTAGAGGTATACTGACACGTCTTGTGACTTGTATCAAACGACAACGATACTCCAAGGTTCACTTTAACCAACCAATAATAATATATTAGGGAATAGATCTAGGACTGAAAGTTATATACAGGAATTAAAAATAATTTTCAGAAATTAAAAAAAATTACAGTAAAAAATTTAAATTTTACTAAGTAACCATTGTTTTATCTCAACTTTTATTTGAGAAATTGGGTTTAAGTGAAATGTTGAAGATCATGTGGGGTTGTTTAGTTGTTTATAATAATTTCATGTGGCCTCTATTAATAGAAGTACTGTTAAAATTAGTAGAAATTTCAGCCACAAAACATGTGTTTCAACACTATCAAAACAGATATACTTCAATTAATTGCACTACCTACTTCACCTTTTCTTTTAATGATGAATTATAGATACAAGTACTTATAGGAACGTGAATTTTCATATGATACCAAATTCTATATCTAACGGCTGCGATGGATTGTTTTGACACTTTTTTTACTTAAGTGAGTTCGATGATTTAATCTTTACGGATAAGTAAATATTTACTTAAGGTATTTTATAGTCTAATGAGCTGGGGATATCTATGGCAAAAAAGAGAATTTTTCTAGTAAAATTAAGCTTCAATAGTTATTTATAAGATTTTTAAGTTATTATTATTTAGGAATTCATTTTTTAACTTCTATGAATCGATGTATCATTGATGTCTTAATGACAATATTAAAGGGGTGAATTTGGTCTTTGCACTTATATGAGAAGTAAAAAGTCTTGAATTTAAATCCTTTAGACTACAATTATTTTCATTAATTTAGTGAGTCAAGTGAAGGGCTACTCTCTGTTATATAACCCATAGTGTTCGACCCATTAAGACCTCCGATAAATTAAAAAAAAAGGGTGAATATATGTAAATTAAGCTATTATAGCTAGTTCCTTTCAAGTAGAAAATTACATGCATGATTGCATGTCATATTTGGAACTTTTACCTCTATGTTGGCTTAATTATTTATGTTTGATTAGGTTGAATTTTAGTTTATTAGGTGTCATATACTTAATTGGAATGATTTAATTCTAATTTTCTCTCAAAACTAAATATAGTTGAAATATAAAAAATCATTTAATTTTTGTCATTTATTCCCTAAATTTCACTAAAATCACAACAATAATAGAAACATTTATTCAAAAGGTCTTGCTATTTTCATGGCAGATTTAGACTAGGTAGGGACGTACTATAATTAATATTGCATGAAATGGATAATTGAGAAATGGAGATGAAGGGCTTTGAATGTGAATTGCCCTTAAGAAAAGGGATCCTACTTGTCTGTCATATGATATGGGTATCTAAGAGCAACCCAAGCCACATATATATATATATATATATAAAGTGCTAAAGCATTTATAGTGTCAATAGACAGGATAGGAACAAACACTGTCTAATATGATTCTTGTTCTTGAATTCTCTCGTGGAATATAATAAACTAATACGACTTATCTAGATTTGACTTATCTAGATTTAATTTACAGGCTCATTGATAAATTAAATTAATAAAAATATAATTATTTTAAAAAAATTATGTTCACTTTATCTTTGTTTTTTTTATTTTAGTAAATGATTAGAAATAAGGTTGAACATTCAGTTTCAATTTTTTTTTTTTTTTTTTTTAAATTGGCTTTCCGATTATTGTGGTTTTCCAATATGATCGATTTGGTTTGTCAATATGATTGATTTGGTTTGTTTAGTAAGAAACAATTATTTGTTTAAATGGTTTTAATTCAAGCAACCCGAATAAAACTAAAGGGAACGGCAACATTTTTTATAATTAAGGCCTAAAAAACTTAAACAATAATATTGCTAAATAGCTAAATCTATTTGATAGATATTTTAATATTATCAACCTAACGAAAATTATTTTATGTGTGAAAGACTAGAGTACAGTTTCTAATTTATTTCTACGGAGATTTATTATTTTTACTTGATTAGATATATTTTTAATATTATTAAAAGAATAATACAAAATATAATAAATTCGATTTTCTTTCTGTTTCGATTCAATTTAATAAATTGACTTAAAATTAATTGAATTAATCGACTGCTTATCTCTAGTTAGAAATACTCTTATTTCAATATAAAAATTATTTTTCATGTCCGTAAATAGATCTAAATTTTCGAGTTTCTCCTTTTGATTCTTTTTAATTAACTAAGTTATTTGTTTTTGGAGAAGGTTTAATAGGTTCCCTATGAGATAGGTTAACTTTGCATGGATATGGAAGTTTCAAACACGTAGCCAAATATGCTTTTACTTCTGTTTGGAAAGTGATTGTTTTTGTTTTTGTATATAGAGACATATTCTAATTAATAGATTAGGTTACGTTAGGTTAGATTACACACACGAATATGGCATATTGTGATTGTTTTTCTTCTTCGAATTTAAAGCTCATGTGATATACAACTCTCTTTTGCATTTCATGGGTAGATTAATGTTATTACCCAACAGTTTCTGTAAATATATTCTGTAAAATAGTTACATACTCGATTGATAAAATTAAAAAAATTAATCAAAATTATATTTAAAGTCAAGAATTTTTTAGTACATGTAGTTTGAAAAATAGACGATCCATATGTAAAATATAATTTTTAAAAATAATTAAAAAATAAATTCTAAAATATTATCAATAGGTATCTTTCTATGAAAATTAAAATTGATTGGATGGTCAAATTAAAATTGATTGAATTGTACACTAGTTGTTAACCGAGTATTTATGTTGTTTGATTAATTATTAATTTTAAAAATCTTTTGATTTATAATGTATATAATGCATTATGAATAAACAATTATAGAAATTATAATACTTTTAATGGGAAAATAATTTCTTTTATTTTTAATGAGTATATGTTGTTAGATCTACTAAAAAGTAAGATCAAATATAAAGTATTTAGATAATTTTATTAGATAACAAATATATATATATATATATATATAGTCATATATATCTTTAACTTTTGTACTTTAAATTGTTCAAAAAACATTTAATAAAAAAATACATATATTTTCAATAAATTATTACAATTAAAAATACTATATTGAACAATCAAAATTTGAAAAATTAAAAATTTTATCTTTGTTCAAAGGAATTGCGCAATTACTTTATTTGAAATTAAGTGAAAGCCTCATTTTATATTTTATTGCGTTATTATTATTTTTAGATAAATCATATTACTCATTAAAAAAATGAAAGATATATAGAACTTGAAATAAAAGATTAAAAGTGTAAAAAATTTTAAATTTTAAATATATCAAGCCATGACACTTGATTTTGAATAGTAACATGTAGAATTGAATTATATATTATACAATATAAATTTGTATGATCAAATATTAAAACATTAGGTAGGAAATATATGCCAATGAAATTGAATTAAATAAAAAGTATATTATATTAATAGATACAATTTATAAATTATTATGAATTTATGAAGATTTTAAAATTAATAATCAATTAAATATAGGTAAAAAAATTGAATATACATCAAAGAACGAATTGGCTATATATTTAGAGAGAGATAAACATTAATTGGGCAAAACAAGAAGAAGTAGAAGCTAGGTTTTTTTTTTTTTTTTTTTTTTAGAAAGAAGCTAGGTTGTTTTTATCTCTAAGTATATGTAACTAATAAAATAAGGAAAATAAAAATAATTTTCAAATATAATAAAAAGATAAGGCAGATAAAATATAGAATTAATAAAAGTTTAAAAAAATATAAAACTAATAATAAAATAAAATGAAAGGTAATCATGTAAACATAAGATAAATGATAGTAAAATAATTAAATTTGATATGAAACTTGAATAGATGACTATAAACAAACTAATTAAGTCTTAAAAACTACTGCAAAATAAGTAAAAATATTAAATTTACCGTGTCTTGTATAAACATTGTGGACATCATGACCTCATTTTGGTTAAATTCATGTTGAGGTTGGACTAATATGTAGAGAAAAAGTGTTAAATATTCTATTTGTTTCAGCTTTTATATATATATATATATTCTATCACATTGAATGCCCAATCGAAGGATTCAAACGTACATATTTTGATAAGAGAAATAAATTTGCTTTTCAAACAAAAGGATTATGTTTTTGTTTAGGATTTTTATATAAAGTTTCAAAGAAAAAATGATAAAAATAAAAATATTACTGTTTGATGAATCTAGAAGGGGAATTATGGTTAGGATTATAAGAATTTCTTTTGGTTTCATATATCCTCTTTAAAGTTTTGACTTACAAATTACAAATCAAATGAAAGCTGTCTTAAACTACACAATAACATATTTAATTTAGGTGGAATAAAGATTAAAGTTCCAATATTTATCAAAACAAAACAGAACAAAAGTCATTTAATACTTGTAATTACATTTTTTTTTTTAAAATATTGTGCTTAAATAGGAATTTCTTTAGTATAAGAAATAATTTCTTTTTTGGTTTGTCCTAAATTATATTGTTTCAGTCACCATGCCGTACCACGTTGATTGAAAAAGCAGAGGGTGTGAAAGACTTAAGTACCCTCCTATCATCTCTCTCTCAGCTAATCACTAATTGAAGAAAAAAACCCTGGAAACAGAAAGCTCAATTACATATAGAGATGACGAATAGCTTCAAGCTCTTGACCATCTTAACATATACTCTGGACATAAAATTAAAGAATCATTGAATAGACTGACTTTTCTGGTACTCATATTTACGTTATATATTTTGTATAAATGACAAATTTCTAACTTTTCAGTTACAAAATATAAAACCATTGCACATGACAAGTTCGAGCAATATTATAATCCAGACAACGTTTGCTAACAACCGCTATAAGTTGGCGACAATTGTATTAGTTCTTTGCCCTCACCAACAGTTGTTGCAGATTCAGATTTTAGCAAATCAACGTGCCACTCGATGCACTCTTTTTTGAAGGACATTTCTTTTTTAATTTTCAGTAACTGGATACAAGCTATTGTTTCCGTTCCAGCAGTTTTATTAAAAATGCTAAACGCTAATTAAAAAATTTGTTTAGTAATATAATTTTTATATTAATTTTTAAAAGTTACGATAATATTTTGTAAAAGTTAACTCTTTTAATGTTTTATGAAAATTCTTTTACCAAATATTTTGAAATTGTATTCAAGATCCACCAAATTACCATAAAATTGCCGCTGTTCAAATTTACCTAAATTTTTTTCAGGCACTTTAAATTTTTCCGTCTATAAACCCTAATTTGGAGTTAGTTCCTAAAGCAATTCTCATCAGTGTAGTCTATGAACAAAAACTAGTATCATTCAAAGAAGCAGCAATCAATATCTTGTCTGAATAATGAGAAGACTTGAGATATAATGGATCTCCATTATTGTAATTCGTTCCCTGTTAGCCATAACTTCTGCAATTCTAGAACCAATCTCGCCAGCTTTTTCCAAGACCATCCTTTAGCCTGAAACTGATCGGGGAATTTGAAGTTCATTGGAAGTTATGGTGATTAAATATCAAGTATCAATGGCATGTCCAATTTCGTTTCCTACTTCGAACTTTTTTTTTTTTTTTTTTTCTAAGTGACTCAATAATAAAACATACCAATTTTAACCTTTGTATTTAATATTGGCTAGCCTATACCATTTATGATGTTAAAAAATTAAAATTGAATATGGTAATTTATCTAAGGTTAATTATACACTAATTTGTCAATCAAGCACGGATCAGTTGGTCTTCTTACGTTTTGTAAAAAATGTGAGAAATGATGGATCATTATATTCAGCTATTACTATTTATTTTTTTTATATTTTGATTTTTATATTTTTTTTCATAATTTGTTTTCCAAAATCTACCAAAAATTTATATTTTTCCTTTTAAGATTACGGAAGAGACCAAGCTCTAAACATTAGCTACAAAATCTTGCCTGAGCCATATAACAAGTATCATAGAATAAAACATCCTAGAAGATGTCAAGTTTCGTACTGAAAAATAACTTATCTTTAAAAAAAAAAAAATTCAAGGATAATATTTTCTAAATAACTAATTATCTGTTGTCTGATTGTATTATTAAATATTAGTTAAAAATATAAAAATTTTTAACATATAAGACCGTAAAAATATTAATAATTATAAAAACTTTGTACTTTAAAAACTTATTGTTAAATATGAGAAAATGAGTGAAAATATTTTATGTTGATTTATTTTTCTAAACACGCTAAATATAAGAAAATTTAAAAGTTATTTTTTATACAAATTATTTTTCAAAAATAAACAAAAACCTTCAATTTCTTTTAAAAAAAAAGGTCAAAATTTGCTAAATTCTTCCAATTCTTCTACGTAATTTAGGTAGTCCGTTAAAAAATAATGCTCAAGCAAATATGCAAAATTAAAAATCTATAGAATCAATTTAAAATGCTTAAATAAGAAGAAACCCACAATATGCATATTACTCTCAGTATTGTCTGATTCTTCTGATAATAAGAATGTGACAACCCAAAGTGATTCTTGTAATACTGACCTTTTATATTTTTCCCAATGTTTTGTTGGATGTCTATTTGTTGTTTCAATTTCTTTGGAACCAACCTTTCAAAATATTTTTAAAATATTAATTAAATTTTTTTCCTTGTTTCACTTCATCTGTCAATTTAAAAAATTAAGTAAATATTTGATTTTTTTTTTTTTCACTTTTACTCTTTGTCTCCTTTTATTGCTATTTCAAATTATTTTATTAGAAAAGTAAATATCCGGAAAAATTATAGGGATCTTGAATTGTTATTTTGTTTCAATGGCAATAAAAATTTTTCAAACAATATATATATAAGTTTATCCGATAAAACTGTGGATAAATAAATATATATCCTTATTATATTATACATGCTCGATGAACATAATTTTTGCACATTACACGTATTGAATCATTATTATTATTTCTTGGAACAACGCATGTGAATTTTAGATGACAAAACTATTCCAGTTTGGCAAAGAATATAAATTGATAACAGAAAAGCTAAAGAACTTTGAGACAAAATTGCCAACCTTTAACTACAATAGAACTTCTCTTTTCCTTTTTATTCCACATTTCTTTGTCACCGAAAGTGAGGCATGCTGGTATGATTTCTAATCACATGTCAAGTTCAAGAATTTATGCAAGAAAACCAACTCTGTTTTTGAGTGTTAAACCTTTCTTAACATAACAAGTACTCACTCACTGCTTTTTAGTTCCAAAGGAAATGCTCTTGTTGGATCTTCAAATTAATCCCACCTTCATGCCCCAATAATGTTGCAGATAGCGACCTGCAAAAAAAAGAAGGAAAAGAGAAGTTTCTTTGTAATTACAAGTAATCTAGCAAGCATCATATCATATCATATCATTAAAGTATTTAACTACTGTGTCTTTGTCATTGTCATTGACCAGTGGAAAATCTGCATCTTCTTCTATGATATATCAACGGTCGATTTTCACACAATACAGTGAAAGTTTGTTTGGTACTTGTTCCTTAAGATATTGTAGAGAAAAATATTATATTGAAAATATTTTATTAGAATTATAAGTTTGTCAATTTCATATGTTCTTCAAGAATTAAATGACATCTACCAAAGCTAGTGTTTTTCCAGGAAAACAGTGTCAGCTTTATCCGGCAAGCGGAGGAGGGTTTAGTACCAGCTAAGTGGGCAGTGGATATGTGGTTAATATAAAAAAAAAGGAATGTTTCAACTTAATGTCAAATAAACTCTTATTACTTCCTGGTTAAAGAAATTATTTATGTCGGGATTAAGAATTTAAGAGATTTGTAATGAAGGAAAATCTTTCATCAGAGATAAAGTGGAATTAAGTTTCATATTGGATTGTTCAAGTATGATTGCTTGATTGATTGATTTAATCTCCAAGAGAAAACAAAACAACTATAGGGATGAAAAATCATCAAAAGACAGAATCTTTTCACTGTATTTAGCTAATAAATTGGGACCTCAATTGGACAATCACACGCACTTCCACTACGTAAAAGTAATAGCAAGCAAATCATATTGTAACATCTTTCACTATATTCCAATTTGCAAATGCTTAGAAAGTACTTACTATAATCTCACAACACCTCTTCCATTATTCTTTGGCAATTGCATACCAAATGTGCAGCTTGTCATCTTGTACTGGTTGACCTCAAGAAAAGGTTTTGAGACCAAAAATACCATATTCTTGTAAGTGCTTTCTTCTTTCTGTTCAGTAGTATCTAGTGATTCTAGCCGTTTTTATGGTTGCATGCCTGTAGAAATTTCTCTTCATCTAAAAGCAGCAAAAGTAAAAACAATGCCTTCAACATCACAAACCAGAGATCACATACAGTGCATTGTAGTTGAAGCTGTTGGGCTATGTATAGCTTAATGGTTGAATAGTCTTTTTCTAGCTAGTATCTATCCCCTTCTCTATCATAAACTTCCATATCAACAAAAGTTTTCATCCCAAAAAAGCACCATTTTTGTCCTTATTGTTCCAGAATTTACAATTTTAGTCCTTGAAATTTGTTCATAATCCAACAATTGAGTTCCTAAATAATTGTTGTTGAAGTTTAGTCCTTAAACTTCTCAATTAGATTGCACTTTAATCTTTTCATGTTAAAATCAATGGCACTTTGCTCCTACAAAATCTTGATAATAGAATACATATTAGAAGGACTAAAAGTGCTAATCTCAGAAGATTAGGAACCAAAGTGTATATCAAGGCAAATTAATCTCAAGTGAGTTTTTGTAATTAAACAAATAATAATATCATGGTTGAATAAGCCCATGTGCAGACCAATATTTATATTTTGCAGATGCAGAAAGCACCACTGGCACTGAACTATCAGTTTGACCCAGACCCACCGTATGTTGAGCATCTAATTTTCACTTTGGTGACCATAGAGCAAAAGCTACAAATGAAACGAAAACATGTGATTGTTTATTCATTTCCTTTCTAACCTAGTTATTAATTTCAGTTACTTTCTTCCCATTAATTCATGTGGACACTATTGTCGATTAGTTAAGCATCTTATCCATCAACCACAAAACAGCAATTTCAACAATAATGGCATAGTTTTCTTCTATATTTATTATAAGTAATGAAAAATTCCAATTACGTGTTCATTATAATGCTTCCTATCAGAAACAGGACCCAAAAAATAGAAGGAAAGTCAAAAAAATTATCAAGAACTACATACCAAGGAATCCACTTTGTGAAAAAGTTTATATGCTTCTGTTTATGTTAGTTGAAATGAAAACCTGGCAACAGATTATTTGTCATTTGCAAATTTCACCTAAACCATTGTTTCCTGCATTACCGAGTAGGATTGGAAAGCAATGAAATGCTTACTGGGCCATCACTTTCCTACAGAAGATCTGATGCCGAAAGATTTTGATCAGTCGTGCTATATCATCCTTTTCGTCCACGTATACAAGTATTTAGCTGCGTGTATATGTTATGATGCCCCTGCATAAAAAACAAAAAGAAAAAGAACACTGTCATAATTGAAAGCCATCGCCGTAATACCGGAACTTCAAAATGTGAAAATGACTGCATGTATCTATATTATTGTGCACAAGCATTCATGTAACAGAAAAAAAGTTAATGAATTTAGAGAAGACAAAGCTCTGTCCTTTGACTCTTTGTTTATAATGCTAACTACAGAAATAGAACGGGTAGCTACAAAAAATAAAGAGAGAGAAATGAAAACAATGCTTGTTTTCTGGAACAAACAAAGTTTTTATTCCCAGCAGTCTCACTGCCATGCAAAAGCTTGATGCGTTCATATTTGAGATGAACATTGGATGGACAGGTTTGAAGGCTTCTGATCCGTAATTGTTCGATTACCAAATATAACAGTTTAGTATTCCCATGAATCTTCAAGCACCTAGTAACAGTTTAGTATTCCCGGTACGACCCCCCTGCCCCCCCAACAAAATTTTTTTTAAAAGAAAAACACCCATGGAAAATTAAAATTTTCTTTTTTTTACCCCTGAAATAGCATATGCTTTTCAATTTCTTCTCCGTGTAACTCTTGAAATTTCTTTTTGCCCCCTAACTAATTTCTAACTCTGTCGCTGGTCACTGTCTAAAAACATGGCCCAAACGACAGCGTTTGGCTCAAGTGGATGCTCTGTGAATCGAGAGTTATTATTGTCCATGAAATTATCATCTCCTGGCCATTCGATTGAAAACTGTTTTTGCACTTTGTACACCTCCACATTTCGCAAGCATGTCTATTTACCGCATTAGGTAGTCTTAATTAGGCCTGTTTGGTTGAACGCTTTCACGCCATTGGTAGATGCCGCGCATAACTAATAGCGGTTAAAAGCTATTGTGTATAACTAATGTTTTTCAATCACACTGGACATTGGACCGTTATATGCGGCTGGGTCACAATTAGACTGGCTCAATTCGATTTAATAGAATGTTTTTATTTCAATTTATAAAAAATTGAAAAATAG
Organism: Jatropha podagrica; assembly: GCA_947857235.1. Taxonomy (NCBI): domain Eukaryota; kingdom Viridiplantae; phylum Streptophyta; class Magnoliopsida; order Malpighiales; family Euphorbiaceae; genus Jatropha; species Jatropha podagrica. The sequence continues at coordinate 141,110 of CANUEP010054938.1, read as the reverse complement.
TCATACAATATTTTATAGAAAAAAAATATATTTAAACATTCATCATCAATTAATAAAAATAATAATAATAATCAGATCTTTAAATAAAAGATTTTGTGCAAATAAATGGATTATGGATTATGTACGTTAATCATACAAAAGAGAGAGGCCATGGGATGGACCTTCCTTCCACAGCAAACACTGGGGCTTGAAAATCCTCAACGCCATCGACTTCATTCCTAGCCACACAAAATTAACGCCTCCTTCCACGGCGGTGCGACCCTTCTCCCACACGCAGGGACGGATGTAGCTTAGGGCCAAGGGGTGCAATGAGCCTCCTTGCAATTAATAAATAAATAAATGAGCCGTTGAATTTATAGAGTTTTGCTCATTGTGCCTTTAATTTTTATTAATCTATTTTAAGTCTTTTAAACTTTTTTTTTTTTGAAATAACTCTTTTAACTTTAGTTTTGATAAAAAGTTAATCTTTTTAATAGGGACTCAATGATAATGGAAGGAAAAAATTGGACCCATTATAAGCTAACATGTGAAATTCTATTATTTTTTAAACAAGTAAAAATTCTAATTTTTACACGTAAAACAGAGAAAAGGAAAGATAAGAATAAATAAGTACAAAATTATGTAGAAACATGTTGCAAAAATTTATTTAATAAATTCTAGATTTCAGCATTTCTAAATTTTTTTTAAAAGAAACAAAGATATAATGAGTAGCCAATTAAATAACTATTTTTAAAAATTCTAATCTATGTTTAGTATGTCTGTATATGTAATCAGTCATGAAATCAAAATTACAATACATAGTTAATTACATTTTTTGGATAAGCTTTTTTTTAACATTGTAATGTAATTAATATTACACGCGTAATTTTTATTACTCAAATTGATGTAATATTTATTACATAAAAAAAATTTATATAAAGCCCATTACATTCTTACACATTCTCAATCACCGTCGATGCTTAAGCCGCCATCACCACCATCAAATTTTTTTTTTTTTATTTTGTTATAGGAATATGAATAATGGGATGAAAAAGTCACTGAAAAGATCGAAATATTATAATTTTATATTATAATTTAATTGATTCAATGAAAATAAATATAATTGTGTAAAAAAATTAATTTTTAATTACTTTAACTTTTATTTTTTTACATTTCATTTTTTTCTGGCTTAATTCTTTTTTAATTTTCTAGTCTAAATAGCCTTTAATAGCTCGATATAATGAATAACTTTTAAATCAAATATTTTTTTTATTATTAATAATAATGTGGTGACAGTGATGGTGGTGGTGGCGGCGGCGACAGTAGAATAGTAGTTGTGGTGATGGTGATGTGCTAATTACACGTATTTACGAATAACAATAAAAATTGAATAATGATTACATTTCATAAATTTTCTTAGATGTAATACCAAACATTATAATGAAATATTAATTATATTCCATTACATTATATTTTTCATTATATTTATATATTTGATTATATTACATTGTATCATATTTCATTAGAGTCATTTCCGTTTTATCTTCCAAAAATATTCTCAGCAAAAAAATAGGTTGTACAGTGAATATGAATGTTTTTCCGTCCATAAAATGACAAGTTTTAACTTTTAGACTTGTTTTATTTGCTTTAATAATCTTTTTCAATTTGGGCCCCTTCACCAAATTTTCTGGCCGCACACTTCAACGTGGAAAAGTCATTGATTTTAATAAATACATCTCTATTCTCTTTGTCCAATCTCCACCAGCGGCCACCGTATCAAGCGATTCAAATATCATGAAGAAAAACTCAAGGCTCTTGATCGTTGTTTTGAAACCGGACCGGGCTGGCCGTGTCGACCGATCTAAGTGGAAATCAAATATCGATTCGGTCTGAATTATATAGAAAAATGAACCGTGTTAAGAATAGGCGTAAATCGTTAAAAATCAAATATTGATTGATAAAAAATTGATGAATTGAATCAATTAAAAATCAGTTCCATTCAAATTTTAGATTTTTTTTTCCCTCAAATTGTGCATCTTTTTAAAATTTAGACTCTTAAAATTGGCCAATTGATTTTTTAATTTTAGAATCTCTTTATTTCTAAACCCAAAGTTCTATTTTATTAATTAAGAAAGTTAAAATTTCCAACTTTAAAGCCAAATATGAAAAATAATATTATATTAATTGATTTTTTAGTATTAAATTTAGTCATATTTTATTATTTTCATTTAAAATTGTTTTTTATTTTTTTATAAAAGCCAAATTTGAGAATGTTTTTTTATTTGATATGAAAGTTTTTTTTATACTTTCAATTTTATTTAATAAATATATTAAAAAAGATTATATATAAAAATTTAGTTGAATTCAGTTGAATTTACCGGTTCAATGAATCCGTACTTTCACTGGTTCATTAATTAATCTAATTTTTATAGAACGCTGCTCTTGACAAAGATCTTCCTACACAAAGCTGCAACAAATTCAGCCCGTCTTCTTAATAGGTACCAAAACGATTATTTAAAAGTAGGTAGTTTACATGAGACACGTCCCACAAGTCACCAAATTCCCTCCAAATTACATGCTGCAAAATAAGCGAGATTATGAGAAATGAAACTAACAGAAGCCTACCACACTATCCTCAACAACAGAACCAACGTAACACCCATCAAAACCACAAAAACCAGCCCACTTGGTCTTGCTTTATAAGGAAACACTTATCTCAAGGATCACAAAAGGAAGCCTTTTTTATATATAACCAAATTCGATACAAAGGAACTTACATATTGGGGTTAGTCCCTTTGATTCTCAAGGCCTGCGCTTCTGCCTCTGTCGTAAAATATGGGAAATGTTTACATGGTGAGGCCATAAAAAATGGGGTCGATTTTGATCTGGTAATTGGAACTTCATTGATTGACATGTATGCGAAATGCGGAGATCTATATAATTCGCGTAAAGTGTTTGATTTTATGCCTGAGAGAAATGTTGTGACGTGGAATGCAATGATTGGTGGATATGTTAGGAATGGAGATATGAAATCTGCGTCAGTTTTGTTTGAGAAAATGTCTACAAAAACTGCAGTGACTTGGATTGAGATAATTGATGGGTTCGCTAGGAGTGGAGATTTGGTGACTGCTAGGTACCTGTTTGACCAGGTACCATCTGAGTTGAAGAATGTGGTGACATGGACTGTAATGGTTGATGGATATGCAAGCAAAGGACAAACGACAGATGCAAGAATACTTTTTGAAAAAATGCCAGAGAGGAATTTCTTTGTATGGTCATCAATGATTTCTGGGTATTGCAAGATAGGTAATGTAAAGGAGGCTAAAACTATTTTTGATAAAATTCCGGTTAGGAATTTGGTAAATTGGAACTCTTTGATTTGTGGCTATGCACAAAATGGGTTTTGTGAGGAAGCCATGGAAGCATTTGGAAAAATGCAAGCTGATGGCTTTGAACCTGATGAAATAACAATCGTGAGTGTATTATCAGCTTGTGCTCAGCTAGGTCTACTGGATGTTGGTAAAGAGATTCACCAAATGGTGTATGATAAACGGATAAAGCTGAATCAGTTTGTTATGAATGCATTAGTTGACATGTATGCAAAATGTGGTGATTTAGCTAATGCAAGATTAATCTTTGAAGGGATGACCATAAAAAGCAATGCCTGTTGGAATGCTATGATATCAGGTTTTGCCATTCATGGACAATGCAAAGAAGCTCTTGAATTTTTCAGGAGGATGGAAGAGTCAAATGAGAAACCTGACGAAATAACATTTCTATCTGTTCTTTCGGCTTGTTCGCATGGGGGTTTTGTCGATGAAGGTTTAGATATTTTCCCTAAAATAGAAGAGCGCGGGTTAGTAGCAAACATTAAGCATTATGGCTGCATGGTTGATCTTCTTGGGCGTGCAGGAAGACTACAAGATGCTTATAATTTTATCAAGAGAATGCCAATGATACCGAATGATGCAGTTTGGGGTGCTTTCCTTGGTGCTTGTCGAGTTCATATGGATATGGACATGGTGCAAAAGGTGATAGATGATGTGACTAGACAAGATTGCACTGTTGATTCTGACAATGATCCACATTATCTGCTCCTGTCAAATATATATGCTGCTTCTGATAGTTGGGAGAAGGCTGAAAGGATGAGAGTGGTAATGGAGAACAAAGGATTTCTAAAGACTCCTGGACGCAGTTCAGTTATGCTTGTCAATGGACAGCAATACCTTTAGAGGTAACATTCAAAATGTTGGTAGAGTATATTTTAGTATGTAACTTGAATAGACTATATACATATATATATATATATATATATATATATTTGTTAAATATCTACAGAACATTTACAGCAAAATACAGAGATATTAAATGGGAATTAATTTTCTGTAAATGCTTCCTCCTACCTGTGCATTGTTCTTGCAAAAAATTTATATTATCAGGGAGGACGAACGAAAAAAGTGAACTACTTTGCCTATCTCACAATTGACAAAAGAACTTGTGACTAGAGAACACGAAAAGATTCTGCTATTCTTTTCAAATCTTTGTAGTGCCTCTTCCATTGAAGACCTACAATAATCATGGGAAGAGTATAATTAGTGCATCTTATTGTATGCTAGAAGTTCACAGAAGAGTTTTTTTCTATCTCCTTACCGCTCCCCATTACGCTGAACAAGTAGAAGCGATTTCCAGCAGCCGTTGCAGTGATCAGTGCATGAGGTGGCTCTAGCTCATAGTGGTAATACATTCTTCCAGAATGTTCTGCTACATTCATGCTTAGAACCTTTCCTTCTACATTATCTCCAATTACTTCCGGTCCAAATGCATTGATCACTTTCTCTGGAGGTCCAATACGCTCAATTGTTGCATTATCTCCCAGATCTATACGAATTATAACACGACCGCAAATGAATATGGATCAGTGAGGTGACTGAGTTTTGGTCTAATAGGAGAATGCTATGAAGGAAATAAACTCACTGTCTGCAAATCTAAGAACAGGTGCCACAATGACGGACAGTCGTCCCTCCTTGGAGCTGGCAAATCTCAAGTCAATCTCTGTACCACCAAGATCAGCAATCGATACTGGAACCTGTTATAAGGACAAATGGTAGAATAACAATATATGCAATAATACCCTTACTGATTGAATTACCAAATTGGTTTGGGAGGAAACAAAATGAGAACCTCCCAAGTCTTTAACAGCTTGAATTAAGTTAAATGATTTAACACGGTTTTCAGTTGTGCAGAGATGAATAGATGATTATTACCTCCTCCCAATCTTGGGGCACTGAAAAGGAGTAAGGGATAATTGGACTCCATCCAACACCATGGCCTCCAGATTTATCATCCGGCCTACGGTATGTTCTCCAGCCTGTCTGAGCATATTTTGGATAATGAAGTTAACTATTTACTTTATATCACTTTATAATCAAATAGCAGTCTATCCATGAGGCCTGCTTGAAAGATGATTATTGAGTGCATCCAGCGCAGATGAATATAGTGTACCATGGACTCATGTTGATGTGGGATCTACTAGAAGTTATGAAAGATGGATCCCACATGAATTTGAACAAGAAAGTGCATAAGCACTGGATGCACTAAATATTCTTTGTTGTAAACACCTTATAAAATTATTATCATACAATTAGGTTTGATGAGCATTAAATGGAATTATTGAATAGTAAGAATCATAGTTCTGTTTCCTGTCAATCTATAACACACCCATGAAAAAACAAAATATTTTAACTGTATTTTAAATTGCACTTCGATTTTATTACAGGGAAAAAGAATAGTAAAATTGCCAATAAAGCTATAGAAGTATGAAAACTAACCTTGTTCATCTGGTTCAGATAAACCAGGGATTCTCCCTGCTAACAGACCTTGTTTCACAACTGCCAATCCATCTCTTGGAAATCCCAAAACAGAAGAAGAAAGCAAAGCAAGCCCAGAAACCAGAACTGACCTCTTGGAAAAGCCAGACAATTTCTCCTTTTCTCCATCAAGAAAACCGCTATCTCTTGGCTCTGCAGTTGCTTTGGTTCTTGAAGCCTCTATTTGTTGGTGATTACATCTCCAAGGAAAACTACAAATAGTGAATAAGGTAGTTCCCATCTTCTGCACTTAAAACAGTGGTAACGAAATGAGATTATAAATATCTGCTTTATCTCCAACAGATCAAAGAGTGGGAAGAAAAGTTGATATTCTTGTTTTTTTTAGTTTTTGTTCTCAGAAAGCCAAAGATTGAATTGAGCAAGGTACAAATTGGTGCTAAAAGAATTGTGTAGAAATTAAAGCAGACTTGAGTTTTGGTATTTTGTTGACGTGGTACAATAGCAGTGCTTAGTGTAGTAGTGATAAGAAAAATCTGCCACTTGTGGCCTTACACGTGGCTTGGTTTTTTATGCTACGATATATCCTTTAAATGATCGAAAGCACCGAGTAAATTTATAGCCTCAAATGGATGAAACGGGGCCGAGCCCAGATATACCGAGCTGGACGTCCTTGTCTCGTTAACCATATATTCGAGACGGAGTTCGATTTAGAGTTTCAATAAACTTCCCTTTTTTTTTTTTTTTTTTTCCTTCGAGAATGAGTTTCACTAACGTTATAATTGGAAGGAAAGTATTTGATAAGCTTGAAAGGTAAAATAAAATTAGAGAAAGTTATTTGATTTTTCAGAAAAAAAGATTTGGGAAAATGGACGATTTTTTTAAGGTTATTTGAAGAATTGAAAACTCATCTAAACACCTAAATTTTAAACGATTGAATTGGAAGTGTGAGGATGAGTTAAAAAATTTAATTTTCAAATTTATCCTTAATTATATTTAAAATTTTAATATTGTCCTTATTGTTTATATTTTATTTAAGTAATTTTTTTTGTATTTCTATCCTATTTGTACACGAATGAAGAGACATATTATTAGTTAAAATAATTGATAATTTGATTAGTTGGAAGTAATGAAAGAAGATAAAAGATATTAAATATTTGATCGTGTTTTACTAAAACTACAATAAAATAATTTAAATAAAATTAAAATAATTTATGTTATTATATTTTAATTTTCAGTATTACTTTTTATTAATATTTTTAAAATATAATTTAGAATGAACTATTTTAATATGCAAAAATTATTTTGTCTTTAAAAAAATTAAATCCTCAATGATAATGGTATTTTTATAATATTTATATTTAACTTTATCATTACATACCATCAAATAAAACAAAACAGCATTATTAAACCTTCATGTACTATACATTCTCTCCAATCACAAAAAAAGATACTTACATATTTTCTTATATTATATTTTACTATATCTTACTTTAATGATTCCTCCTCACTCCATCCAAACGTGGAGTAGATATAGGTGTGTATTGAATTAATAATATATTAAATTTTAAAAGATTTTAAAATTTTAATAGTATTCAATTTAGATTCTTTCAGAATCTATTAAAATTTTATGATATTCAATTCAAACTCCTATAAAATCTATACAAATTTAATGGTATTTAATTATAAATTTTAAAATTCTATACAAATTTAATAGTATTCAAAAAATTATTGATTTGATAAGATTCAATAAAATTATTGATTTCATTGAATTTTAAAATTATGTATAAATAAAAAATTTTTTCACAAATTCTTTTTCTAACCCAAAAATTTCAAAAATCTTTTTAAATTTAATTGAATCTTGGTTCAATACACTTCTCGATAGAACAAAAGCGGAATAAATATTAACGAATATTAAACTACTTGTATAAGTATTCGTTTAAAATTTTACTATTCATTATAAATCTATTTAAATACTTATTTAAGAATTCATATTGGAACCTATTTAAATATATCCGTCGAAAATACCTATTAAAGGGGTGAAGTATTTGCGAATTTTTCACCATCTAAATTTCAAATTTAATTAAAATATATTTTTTTATTAATAATGAACAAAATACTCACTACCAAACTCATTTAATATAGCGGTTAATAGAAGCAAAATGACCGCCGATAATGCTAGCCATTATAGACTTTTCACTGAGTGACAATAAATTTTTAAGGAAGAAAATAATGATTTTAGATAAAATGATGCATTTTGCTTTTTAATCTCTCATTATTTTTCAATTTTTCATTTAATTCTAAAATTTTTTAATTTGTTCAATTATATTTTAAAATTAATTTCAATTATATTTTAAAATTAATTTTAATTAAATATATAAAAATCATTGTGATTTCATCAAAGTCAATAAAAATTTATAAAGTGATTTCATCAAAGTCAATAAAAATTTATAAAAAAAATCACATCAATTTCATAAAACTCCTCTCCGTGGAATTCTAATAGAATCTGTAGAAATCTTAGAAAATCTTTTAATTCTATCGAATTCAATAATTCTTTTAAAATCTAATATAATCCTGATCCAATATAATCTCTAGTTCATAGTAAAAATTAGAAAAACATTGTGGCTTGTTTGTTATTATCAATCAAGTTAGCTCGCAAGCCTTTTCCTAAAATTCGGTATTTGATCAACATGAGATTTCTAAGAAAGAGTATTAAAACAATGAAGCCAATAAAAGTCACTGTTGAAAGAATCAGCAAATATGTAATTCAGCAAAACTCCGTTGGTATGATCATTTAACAAATTCTCCAGCGTACACTGACTGGATGCCTATACACACATTTAATTGCCTAAAAAGGTAAGCAGAAAGTGTTCTAGAACCTGTGAATCAGTGGCAACAGTCAAAATTTATAGAAAGATAACAAGCAAAATTGAAGAATTGGAGATGTATGTATACCCAGATATACAGGTAAGCTGTGTGCAAAAGTATTTGAAGGACAATTATGGTAAAGGCATGGGAGGCTTCCAACTAGAGAATTCGACCAAGTTTCTGTTCACAATAGTTCGATTGTGTAACCAGAATGTCTCAGCTGATTGGTGGAATAGCCTTACTTTTCGCTGAAGCTCCCACATTATTCCTTGTGTTGCAGAACAAAGTTCAGATTCTGGGGCATATACCCATAAACACCTAATCTGTCTCCCACTGGATATCATTCTTTCTACATCTTTATCTGAAACACAACCAAAGTTGAATTGCATGATCAAAGGCAGTTATGCTATTGATAAAAGTAGTTCATAGACATTTACCTGGTATTGATTCTAGGTAGTCCAAAAGTTCAGGACCTATTCGAGTAGACGGCCATTTGATCGAAAACTGGGTGTAGTCAATCACATTTTGGAACGGAAACTCTGCTTCATCTGATAATATAACTGGAACACACTCCTGTTTAATAGAAATATAACATCATTTCAACTGGCCTTCCTTTGTGTGTAGGAATGCAACACAGATAGAGATATATACCACAAAAAAGGACTCATAAAAGCGAAGTGTCCAAGAAGACTCTCCACGTGGAGCAAGGCAGAATTTGGCGTTCCTCAGGTGTTGAAAATATTCTATCCTTCCAAGTTTGTCGGGGCCACTAAACTTCAATTCTGGAGATTCCAACTGTTCACAATGTCATGGTGCATATGCCATATCACTTAAAAAACAAGTATTAATGACAAGCATTACAAAACTACAAGATTCGTATGAACAGGACTTGCAGTTCAATCACAGATCAATATCACAAACAACACATGCAATTAAAAATTACAATACAAATTCAGTACAACATCTATAACAGATATAAGTTCTTCAAAAACCATCGCCATTATTCAAATGAGCATAGTAGTAATTTCACGAATCCTAATTTTACTTTCAAATACTCGGGTAAATTTGAACTTTAAAAATTTGCATGCACCATATTCCTTTTCCAGAAGGGGAAATAAAGGATGGAAACAGAAACTTATTCATGCTAAAGTGTGTGCTGCAGCTTAAGCCTGTATTGATACCTCAACTAAATCAACTAAAATTTCTGTACATGAAGAAAATCTCTTCCCAACTGTCAAGAAGTCACTCACATAAGAGAGCATACCTTATCTGGATATCGTTTGGCAAGCTCAATTAATTTAAGACGACCAATTTTTCCTTGTGCACGACCTAAATAATTTGCCAAGTACTTCCTCTTTGATAATGGCAAAGGTTGAACCACAGTGCTTCCCCTTTTGGTCATTCCATCTTCAACGTTGCCAGGAATGATGATATCTTTCCATGTATTAAAAGCACTTATATCTCTCTTATCAGTCCGATCCCCCTACACTAGCACACAAACAGCATTCACTAAGTCAAAAACTTGGCTTCAAAATAGAGTAAAAGGAGGGCAAACATATGGATAGCTACAAAAAGAAACTCCATTGAAGTAATTCACAACCAACTAGTATCAAGATTAATTAGTGTGCTTTTAAGACACACTGAAGCAAAGATAAGGACAACAAATTTGCAGCCTGTGGTGAGATAACACAAATATAAATAAGATATTGCAGATAGTTTTTCCATTTGATAGTAAACTAACTAGTACTATACGAGAAAAATTTGACTTAATTAATACTTAAATGAGAAGTCCAAAGACTATGAAACTAATTTCTGGTTTAGTGGAAAAAACTCATATATAATGTGCCTTCCACCCCCACTACCCAGGATCAATACTCAAGTAACTTGGAAGGGCCAAATTGGATACGCACTATGATTTCTGGCATTCCCAGTTCCCCACCACACTCTCTCCCCCTGCCCCACACCCAGAAATAAATAAATAACACTAAAAAGTAAATACTATAAAAAGGCAAAAGCTTAACTAAATTAAGCATGTCCAGAAGTAATTATGATACCTCAGGAGTAAGAATTATGGAACGATTTATGTATGTCGCCCAAGATCTAAATAAATGAGCTCCTGCACCACTGCAATTGAGCAAAAACATGCATGTATGCATCAGAGAGAAGAAAAGCTTGTAAAATGGACTAAAATCATGTATACAAAACAAATTTAATAGTAGTAATGTGCTCAGCGCACTCACTCAACCATCAAAACAACAAATGACAAAGAAAACATCCACCTCTCCACCTTTGATCACAAGTAACCATCACATAGACTCTCTGTCTTCCAGTTTTCTCTTTATCCTGAACTTATCTTTAAACGGAAAAATCTAAAGCAAACAAGCAGTTCCATCATGGGACATCAGAAAAACAAACTTACATCTTTTTCTGTAAGAAAATCTTCCACATTTATCACTACATATGGAACTTGCAGAAGAAGAATAAAATTAAATCAAATAAAACAAAATAAAAGGCATTTATCATGAATGATAAGTCGACTATGCCACTAATATTCACAACCTCTCCTCCTGTAACAAAACCAACTACAATATTTTTTTCCCCTTTCTGTCAAGACATAAAACACCAAAGTAACAACTGTTTACAATCCAGAATCATACCACAAGAAATCGAAACTGATATAAAAATTTCAAAAGATGAAAAGTTATTTCCATTTAATGTTTCTGAGGAAAATCTCTGTAAATCTAAGTTCTATCTACTGATTTACAAGTTTCAACCAACACTTAAAATAACTCATCTAACAACCATCCACCTGAAACACATAAGGATTACACACCTGGGGAAGACAAATACGTGGTCACGGCCTCCAGATCGTTTAAAATATGGCATTTGACTTAGAACCTAAAAATAACAAAATCTTAAAATTAACTTGAAAAAGAATTCGACTACCAAATATTTGTTCAAAAAGGAACTGCAGATGTTTACCTTGACATAAGTCTGGTTAATCTCTTTATCATTAAGTCCTCCCATCATTCGAACACATTTAACATAAGCCGGAACGAAGAACAAATCAGCTTCTTCTTTCTTTCTCGTTCTAAATCTTGATTTTAGAAAGAGCCTGTGTATCTTAACCTATAACTATTATATTATTATAGTGTACCATTAACAATGCCCTGAATAGCCAATTCTAATTATACGCATCCATTAAAATAAATTTCTGAAAAATTGAATTACCTGGGTGCCCCATTGGCCTTTAACGCAACCGTCGGCGGAGATTTTTCCGTCTCTGCCACGAAGGAGCTGATTCAATCCGTCAATCTCATCTGCTTCATAGACGTAAATCTTCAGAGACACATGAGTACCATAACCTCTCTGCGGCCACCACAGAGATCCACCGTCAGTTACATGGATGAGGCTTTGCGACTGTGATGTGAGGTCGTGGTTGAAGGAGGAATAAGGATTACAGGTGGAAAATGACTGGTCGGCAAGGCGGGTGAGGAAGAAGGTAGCGGCGACAAGGAGAAGAGCACCGATATGGTGTATACGGGTGCACGGTGGAGCTTGCTGGTGAGCTGTGAAGATTCTTGCTCTGTTGTTTAAGCTTCCCATGAGCTGCGTTTTAGTGCAAGGATTGATTTCTTTCAGCAACTGCGCTGAAGGAGGAGAGGACTGCTTGTCATTTGGAAACTCGACAGGATGAAAAAAAGATGGGAGAGGAAACGATGGCGTTTTGAACAGTTGAGTTACAGGAAATTAAAAGAACAAGTTTCAAATTTCAATTTGGCCCGAAACACGGCGTCATAATTCACAGGTTAACACACCAGGTGAAAAAAAAAATCTAATTTTTTGAAAAATAATAATTTTTAGTATTTATAGCTAATAAAATTTAAAAATAAAAAATAATTATAACAAAATTACAGAAATTTTGTCCTCTCTTTGATTTTAAAAATATAATTAAACAAAAGTTTTGATTTAAAAATAAAATAAAATTACCTACCGACTATCATTTAGTTAGTTGATAACAGAGTTAGACATGTGAGAAGGGTTTTTGAAATCAATTCATTGAACACATTTGCAGGAAAGTACGAAAAGTCTTAATTGTAACTACGTCTTGAGACGGTGGAAGGTTTTAACTGTGATTAAACCCCAAATCAATTATGTGTTTTTTAATAATAAAATTTGAATACCAATGATTTATAAAAAAAAATTAAAATATATTAAATATTTTACGCTTTGTTTGATATAAATGAATTTAAAATGTGAAATTTATTTACAAATAATTTTAATTAAAATTTGGTCAAATATATCATTTATCTATCTTGTATAAAATCATGTGATTCTATTTCAAAAATAATCTTATGGGCTCTTGAAGTTGTAAATTTGCTATTAGCAGACACTCATCCAAAAATGCTTAGGTGTAAAAAAAAATATTGACTTGTAAAAAAGATTTATTTTTTCCTTTTTCTTTATTCATTTAAAGTTGTCATATCTAAATCTTTTTAAAGTTTTAGAGTTTGTAATCCATTGGCTTTGCCGACTAGATTGATGAGCATGCAATAGTAATAAATTTAGAAATTTAAAGGGTAATATCATTTTGAAAGTGAGTAGACTACTTTTTTACATAAGTTCAAGAGTAAATAATGTATTTAGCGTTAAAATTTATCATAAATGAATTTTTCATGTTTATAAAATTAAAAAAATTCATTTATTTTTATTTTTTAAAATATCTTTAACATAATAATCTTACAAAGTTAGGAAGTTTTGAGTATTTTAAATTTGCATAATTCATTTGAGAATTTTACGGAGTGAAATTCTTTAATTTTTTAATACCAAATAAAATTAGATTTTTAAATAAATTCCATGAAAATTTAAATTAAAATTATTAAAAAATTAAATTGTAATATACCGTGCATCTTGTTCCTTAGAAATAGTATTAACCATTCTGAATACCATAATTTGATATACTTATATATAATTCGATCCCTTAATTATTTATCACAAGCCTTCATTAGTTTAGTGTTTAAACTAATTAATTAACAACGTTACAAACTCGTCTGATCTCCCCTTCTAACCCTGTTTTAACACCAATATTCCCCAACTTCACCATTGCTTCAGCAAAATCAGCTTTAAAAAACGATGCACTGACGGAGACATAGGAGTCCAGAATCCGCCTGGTTATATCATCATCATAAAGCTGAGCATCTGATGCTACAACGGCAAACCCATTTTTGATATTATGGAAGATATGATCATCGAACGTTGATTCAGATGACCAATCAAGAGGTAATCGAACGTTAACATCTCCGTTAAGAGGACATTGAGCCATAAGGTGTGGTAGAAATTGAGGATTAATTGCAGGGTCAGAATCTCCATTGCCAGAATAATTGTAGAGTCTCTTTGGCATGAAGAAGCATGCAGTTGTCCCAATTGTGTGCCCACCTGAAAATTTAATCAAAATATAGTCAATTTTAAAGTAATCCAATCAATTCAATTCGGTTTGATCAATTTTGGCCAAACTGATGCATACCAGCACTGAGAAGGACAAGATCTTTCTCCGAGAGGCCCTTTTCTTTGAACTTGAACTTGAGAAGGTGAATTGAGTCATCAACGTCTGGCAAATTTTCAGCAACTGAAACATTTGAAATCCGACCATCTCTTCTACCAGTTGGAACCTCATAGAATGGTCCACCGGTCTTCATAAACCATTAAAATCATAGCATCATTACACATATACATGCATGTGTACATATATGTTTTTTTTACAATAATATAAATAAAATTAAGGTACCAAGGCAATAGCATCTCGGGCAGCTAAAACCACAATGTCTGCACAAGAAACAACACCAGGGCATGCTCCTTCTAGTTGTTGCTTGGCATTTTGTATCACTTCGAAACCTCCTAAACCCAGGTTCCCTTTTGCACTTCTCTCACCACCTTCTAGCAAGATTGACGCATCACAACCCTAAACCCCGGAAAAAGAAAACAAAAATCATCACATTAATTATCAAACCTTAGATATCCCAATTCATTTTGCCACTTGTTTGGTAAAAATTAAATTTACGAGAATAAAATGAATAATTTGTATTTATATTAAATGTGAAAATATGTAATCGTCTCTGAATTTAGTAGAATTAGAATCATTTTCGTAACCATGAGGGCTCAAATCGAAATCCTCACTAGGAACCAAATTAAAAAAGGAAAAAAGACAACTTTGGAAGCATGAAATTCACCAAAGTTTATAATTTTTTGTATACCAAACATGGCCTTTAGAAAAAGTTTCGGACCTGAACAAAGCAGTCATGGAAAACAAGCCTGAGCAATCTTGCAGCAACTTGACGATCAACGGAGACAGCTTCTTGAACAGCATTGAGTACAATAGATTCCACAAACGGACATGTTTGGAAGTAGAATCCAGTTTGGAGTTCTTGCTCTTCTGAAACACCAAATACAAAGAAAGAATAAATTATAACAAGAGTAAAACCCAGAGCTTTCATTTTGTAATTGAGCATTTCTTGAAAATGTCATATGGAGATAGTAATAGATGAATCAATTGAGCTATAAGTGTGTTTAAAGGTGTCCAAAACTGGATATGCTACTTTGGTTGTAGTTCTTTTTGCCACCTTTTCTTGTCTTCTTCTATTTCCAATCACTCTCTTCTATGCAAATTTTTGCAGCTGCTGTCAACCCTTTTTTCCCTTTCTTCATTACCTAATTAATTACAGGACCAAGTCTGCTCACCAAAACACTCATGACATTGCTTGCGATGTATAGTAATTTGGATTTCTTACTTTAGCTTTTGAAAATTAGAACCTATATGATCTCTCTGCATATTTGTAGAATTATCATCAGTTTATAGGACTCGGATAAAACTAGCATTTGTCTCAAAAAATTATGAATTAATGAGCTCAATTACAATTACCTGTTACAATTTAAATAATACATAGATGGACAAAGAGTCATCTGGTGGTATATCACGGGTCAAAAGTCCACCTCTGTGGTTAGGACTGTGCATCGATCAAGTGGCGCTTTAAACCAAATCGAACTAACTAATTACCGAAATGAAAAAATATAGGTATTTAAAATTGTATTGAATAACATATAAAATCAAAATGAAACCGATTCGATTCAATTATATCGAATCAGTTTAAATATTTTGATCATAAAATAAATTTGGTTGGAAGTATATAAAATTACAATCAAATAAAAATTCTTTCAATTTTCTATGTTAAAATCCAAAATTTTAGAAAACCAAATTAACTGAATCAATTCAGTTCGCTTTTCAGTTAATAATGTTTAACCCCTATTCACGATCCTGTGAGAGTCATTTAGACTCACGCTAGGACCAAATGATTTCTAAATAAGAAAAAATAATAGTTTAATAAATAAATTTACCCGTAAGTTTATTACTTTAACTTTTTAACGACCTCAATTTTTACTTTAATCTATCAGAGATTTCTGGTTTCACCTTCCATAGTGGTCTTTTTTTTTAGGGTCAATTTCTTAAACTTGCTCAGTATGCTCCCCTTTCATCAAGTTCCACATCTGATTTATGTACATTTCAAATTATAAAATTACGATTATCAAATATTTTAATTTATAATATTTTTTATTAAATACTTGAACTAGATCAATTAAACCTCGTATTGAATAATTAAATAAAAAATTATTGTTGCAAAGGGCACACTATTTGTATGTCATATTATTATTTTACATATATAAAAGTCAAAATTCTAACGACTATTGTTATTATATTCAAAAGTATATATTATTATCAAAATTGATAAAGTTAAATGCACAGAAGGTCATTGTAGCGAAGAAAATATGGAGGAAAGTCACTCCTGAACTCAAACAAACCCTAAAGTTTAAATTTAAAAATGAAAAATTCATACGCTACAAAACAAACCCCGAATTGCTATATTGATGAATGCAATTAGGGTTTAGGTTGGAAGTGTGACGTGCTATCTTTAGAATTAATGTAGCAGTGCAGCAGCTGGCAAAGGCTATAAAGAGAGAGGGAGGGGGAGAGCTTCTTTGTCTTTCTATTGCAAATGGAAATTTGAGATTCTGAGACTCACTGATGCTTATCCTTAATGGATGAGGACAAGCTGCCCTTAGAATTTTATTTATATGGTCTTTTTTCTTTTAAACTTCCTCGTTTAGGTTGCAAGTGGAAGTGGCAGTTACTTTGATTTAACCTTTGTTTGGATGAGTGTATTATTTTTAAAAAATAAAATAATTATGAAAAATATTTAGAAAATGTTCTATATGATTTGGATCTCTCTGAACTGAAGGGAAAATAATTTATGTTTCGTGCTTAATTTATGAAGGGAAAATGTTCTATAAGCTTTTTTTTTTTTTTCTTAATTCCTTGTGATTTCATGTTTTGTTTTTATTGTGTTATATTTAATTCTCTTAATCTTCTTCTTGGATTGTATTATGTTCTTTTTTGGATTGTTATTATTAATGTGAAGTAGTTAAAATATTAATTAATTAATTAGTCATGAGGAATCTTGAAGTTTAAATTGCTAAATTACATAACTGTATTTATTATTCGCCTAACGAAAAAAAATTGAAATTTGAACATTTTAATCAATTTAATCAATTCTTTTAATTTTATCAATTAATATATATTATTTCTTTTTTATTCACAATTATGACTTCCGTCAGCTTCTATTAGTAAATCGTTGACGTGTCCGTTATAAGATCTCACACGCTGTCAATAGAGCTGCTAACCAGGAATTGCACTAGAACATCCCCACTGTCACTTTTAACACAAAACTGCAGTGTTTTATGTTAGCTCATTTTGAGCCCTAAAAATTAAAACACTAAACGACATCATCTCCCTCTCTTCTCTCTCCTCATTTCTGCAACAGCCTTTGTCCCCTCCCTCTCATCGACCTTTCAGCCACCTTAGCCTACAATTGGTAGATTCCACCCCCATCCTCGTTGACAGTGACACTTTGGCCACCACCACTTTCTTTGTTTCTGGTTATAGTGCATCAACGGGTGAGAGAGTTGTGATTTACAAGCCTACTTTTATATCAAATTTTTTTATCAGCTGCTCAAGTCTGACCAACACTGATCTCTTCCTTGTCACCATAGCCTTGTTTCGCCACTCTCTTCCTCTCTCCATTTCGTTTCCAATTGGCGCAGCGAACGAGTGAGCTGCAGCTTGCTTTTTGATCAACGCAACTCATCGTTCCTCTTTCTTTCATTTTTTTTTTCGCAAAACCAATTACAAACTAATGAAAGCAACTCTCCTCTTGTCGCTAGCACATCTTCATCCTCCATTGCTTTCTCCTCCGGCCAAGCTAGCAAAGCATCACAAGTATAGTCCATTTGAGGATTTCAGAAATTGGGGGAGGGGGGTTGTTGGCTGAGTTTCGTTTAGCTCAAAACGACGTCGTTTGGAGTTTAGTTGGATATTATAAATTTTATCGTAATGCTATCAGGAGTTAATGGCCATATCAGCGATTTACTGATGGAAGCTGACAGAGGTTACAATTGTGCATAAAAAAGTTATGTATTGAGGTATATAATTAAAAAAAATTGGTTAAATTGATTAAAATATCCAAAGTTTATGATTTTTTTTTACTATTAGGCCTTTATTATTTTAGAATTTTTACAATAGTGAATATGGAGAAATTACAAACTATTGATATCTTTTCAAAAGAAAAAAATATTTCACAATATGGTGAATAAGGCAATCATCTACTCCAAAAAATGAAGCTATAATCTCCAAGCCACAAATTGAAGTTTCAATTTCTGATCGTGTCCCTTAAGGTTCAAAAGGTGGATAATCAATTAATTGATATTACTAACTTAGAGTGTTATCCTGCAAAGCATCCATTAAATGAAATTCGACAAGCATATATAAAAGTTGAACCTTATCAAATTATGCTTGAGAAGTATCTTATATCAGATTCAAAAAAACATGCTTGTCATTTTTGAAGTAATTGTGTAACGATCCATTTTCTAGATTTTTTTTTTTTTAATATCGGTAATAGTACCATCGTCTGGTTCTCCGAAATTGAACGGTGAGTGTTATAAATTGATTTGATTTATTTTCATTTTGACTTGAATATTTTCCCTCTGCTGCATTTTTCTTATCTTATTATTTATTTAGTAATCCTTATGGAGAATTTGATTTGAAAACATTTATTATTGGTAGTTTAAAAAATTAAAAGGGATAATAATAAATTGAATTGTGCTTTTCTTGTCCATGTAGGAAAAAATGTTGATTCTTTTTATAAAAATATTGTAAAAGTGTGTAATGACTTGATTGATGTGAATCAATATATTGAAAATTTGATTGAAAAGCAAACCAAATGATTAAGTTGTTCTAAATCGACAAAGGTTTCAAATTTCCATTGACGTAGTTCAACATCTTACCTTTCAGGCTTGTGTTTTAGAGGAAATGGTGAAAGTTTAGATTTTCTTAATCGTTAAAATTTTTTTGAGCTAATTAAATTTAGCTTCTTATAATCAAAAGTTTGGAATTGTTTTTGCATTTTATTATTATTATTTTTTTTAAATTGAACTCTTCCTTATTTTATATATAATGTGAATTTCATTTGTTTTAATGTTTTTATTTCTTTTTAAATGGAAAAGGTTGTAAATATTGTTCAAATAATGTGCCAATGAATACATCTTACACATTATTGGAAATTCAAAAAGAGATTATTTCTATTTTTTTAAATAGATTATAAAAAATAAATATATCAACAGATAGGTGTCGATGAAGCTCGGAATGTATTTAAAAAAAATAAACAGCTTTCGTTTTACAATTTGCAGATAAAGAAGGATTTGTAAGATAACATTCTTTAGTCATGTTCATGTGCATGACACCATGAGTGCAAATTTATACTAAGAGGTCATTAAAGATGGGTGGGATTGTTGATAAGAATGAGATGAAAGGAAGAGAGAGCCAGTTACATTTTAAATTATGTAACGAAATATTTAAAATTAAAAAAATAAACATAAATATTTTTCTAATTTTTAGAAAAATATATTATTTAAAAATTTAAGTATTGAAAATCAATAAGATACAATTAATAAAAAAAATAGTAAGTACGAGGAAAAGATAAAACAAAAAAGAAAAATAGAAGAAGGAAAAATGAAAAAACAATCGAAAATGTTGCAGCTTTCACGGTTTGAAAAACAAAAAAAAAAAACGTGCATCTCAATGCGGATGATAATGTGGTTTCACGAAATATTATTTTTTTTTAAAAGGAAAATACCGAAATAATCAAGCAAAACATTTAGATAATATCCCAAATTTGAAAGCTAATAGTATGAATGGAAGCTCTAGCACAAACCTTCCGATATATAAAATAATAATAATAATAATATAAGAATAGAATTAATGCACTGTTTATTTTTATAAAATAATTTACATTAAAATATTTGCCATAAATTTTTTTTTACTTGGATATTCATAAAAATAAGTCAATAAAAATATTTTTATAGTCAATAAATAAGTCCACGATAAGAAAAATGAATTTTTATTTTTAAGAAAATAAAATATTCTTTTGACTTTTATAAATTTGTTATGATATTATAAATATATATTTTAATTTATTAATCAACTATCGGCATCGTGTACTGTCACCCTGCTATTATTACTATCTGCCACCACCACAGTCACAGGCGACTTTCATAATTTATTATTTTTTTATATTTAACAATAAATTTTTTTAAAATATGAAATTTTCTTGATTATAAATATTTGTACCCTAAAGATTTTAATATTTTTAATTAACTTTTAATATCACAATCAAAATAAGTCATTTAAAAATATATTTCAAAAAAAATATTTTTTTGAAAAATACTTTCTAAAAGATAAGTTATTTTCTGAAAAATAGACTGAATTTAAGGTGCAATAAGACATAATGTAATAGTAATCATATTAGGATTTTATAATATATTGAAGTTTGAATTCCCTTCAATATCTTTTAGTGTCAATTTAAAATTATATTAACTAATATTTTCTCAATTTCTAAATACCTTTCATGTCCTTTAAAAAAATATCCAATTTATCCAACTAAAAAAAAAGGAGTATATAAATAGCACAATAATTTTTATATTTTTGCTATTTTAGCATATTTTAATTTAATTAATTAATAATTGCCTATATCCCTCCCCTGCTTAACGTGGTGCGTCAAGGTGGTAATGTTTAAATGTATTCGGGCAGAGACAGACAGGGCACGCACACACGGGCAGAAAATAAGTGAAAGCCCAGTTAACCGTCTAACCCGAATACAGATCCCAAATCCTCCCTTCTTCTTCACCGTTCATCAAATCCGTATCCATCTATTCAAGCCTTCTAGGGTTATTAGTATAAGGATTTTTCACGTCTAAAAACCCAAAATCAAACAGACTTTCAATCGGAAAATTGGACTAAGAACGAGAACGAAGCTATGCCTCGTCATAGGGATGAAGACGATGATGAGCTCGATGCGGAAGATGAGGAATACGATGACCAGGAGCAGCAGATGATGGACGACGATGAAGAAGAGGAAGAGGAAGAAGATAGAGGAGCTTCGCACAGGAAGAGGCGAAGATCAGACTTTATAGATGATGTTGCTGAAGAAGACGATGAGGAGGAAGAAGATGATGAGGACGATGAGTATGGCGGTGGAGGTGGTAGGAGGCAGAAGGCTAAGAGAAGGTCAGGAACTCATTTCTTTGAGCTCGAAGCCGAGGTGGATAGTGACGACGAAGAGGAAGAAGATGAGGATGCTGAAGACGGTACGTTGTTTTTCTTGGAAATTTGTTTGTTTGATTTACTTTACTTTCATGCGTAATTAGGGTCATGCTTTGCATTGACTTCTAAGGTTTATTGATGAATTTGCGTTACTTGGAACTTTGTGGATTTGGAGTATGGTAGATACTGTAGTTGGCCTGTTGATTTTGGCGAAATTAGGGTTGAACAGAGTCCGATTACTGGCTAACTTTACTGGGTTTGGTATTTTTTCTATTCACGTTTGTGTTTTGTAATTCTTATGTTCGGTTGGTCTTTGTTTTGTAGTGAAACATAGTTCCGTTGTTTTTTTGAAGAGAATAGGGATTACTGACTGGAAGATTTTTAATTTGATAGAATTACTTGTTTATATGACTTGGTGTTGAGGTTATAGAGACACCAAGATTATATGTTTTATTTCTATCAAATTTAAATCTTTGATAGTATGCGCATGCTTGTTTCTTTTGTTCTCTCTGTTTTTCATTTATATTGGAATGTAGAAATGAACAAGTTTTATGACATGGTTTTGTTTGTACGCATTGAATCTGAAAATATAAATACTGAAATCGAACTCAGAAGAATATTTGTAGATATACGATTTAGATACTTGATCTAGCAGTATGGTAGATTTCTCATCTATTCATGTGTTTGCCTAATGGGTTTATTGTGGAAATGAAAAATACTCGTGGACTTAATTGGTAATCTTATTATCAGTTATAGTAACAGGGTGTTGGCTAAGAGCTCTTCTTTTATATTGATGGAATTCAATAGACAGGTTTAACGAGTTCACAGACTCATGCCTCTCTTGAAATCACAGGACAGTCTTGCCACACAAGTTAATACCTATTTTATATAGTGAATCTCCTCTAAGTATTTTTATGGCGTAGGTCCTTCTTGATGTCTCTCTATATTAAGGAAATGTTTTCAAATCTAATGCGCTACTATTTTAATTTTATTCTAGAATGCCAAAACACATAGGAATATTACTTTAGGACTAAAACTACACTTGGTTGGTGATGGAAATATCTATTGGAGATTCGAAACTAGGTTTGTGCATCATATGATTGTCGAATTCAAACATAAACAGATCCTTTGCTCTGAAAACTAGAGCCACAATTCCAAAGATGGCACAAAAATGTTTATCCACTTGGCCTACAGTGCATGTTTTCATAATGGTGATAGGGTACCATTTGAACTACAGTGGCAGTCCATACACTTTGCTGAGCTCGTTTTTTAATTGAATTTTAAAATAAATTGCTATGCTTATCATTGGCAGATCTGGTCTCCATTCCGCTTTTCTATTGTCTTTTTAGTCTTCTTCTACTTTCATCAAACCCATATTCTCATTTCTTATTTGGTAATACCTACTGTGATGGTCCTACTTGTGTTATTGTTGTTTTTCTGCTCAGCTAATAGTCAGTATCTTCAACATTTCATCAAGGTTTTTCTTTAATTGTTTATTTTATTTTTATATTCTATTTGATGGACAAATATGGAGAATTTTTCTGTAATATCTGATTCCCTTAGCTTCTTCATGTTGTTCAGTCATTGATCTTGAAGATGGCATGTTATTTGAATATTGAAGATGGTGTTTTATTTGAATTGGGAGGTTCTTAAGTGGTATTTTGGCATTTATGTTTGATCATTTAAAGATCTATGCTATGGTGTGATAGGTGACACCTTTTGCCATAGCATAGCTGTTGAGACATTTGTCTGGATGTGCCTTCTGTTATGTTCCTTTTAAGTGTTTCTTGGTGGTTGTTTGCACTTACAATTAGACTGACTTAGATACTACCAATGTCAATTTTTTCTTTTGCGCGTCTATGTATTGCAATTTCTTAGGGATAATGTAATGACTGAGTTCATATCGATCTTAAGCCCTGTTTGTACTTACAAGTTTCCAATGTTACTTCATTTTCTTTATCAAACTGTTATAGTGGAAGTCAATTTTTGTATGATCAACAGATTCTACATGACAATAACTTATAGTGGATACATATTGAGGTATTCAAAATGGAAAGGTGGATATTGATTTTTATTTCATATATCTGTGCGTGTGCATGTGCGTGCGTGCGTGTGTATTTTGGGGGAGTATCTTGAGACAATTGAGATTTGTAGCCTGTTGTGGTGAAGGCTGGTATTTGTGCTTGCAGATTTTATAGTAGATACTGGAGCTGAACTACCTGATGATGGTGATGGTAGAAGGATGCATCGTAGGCCATTGCTGCCTAGGGAGGAGGATCAAGAAGATGTTGAAGCTCTTGAGAGAAGCATCCAAGCAAGGT
Organism: Jatropha podagrica; assembly: GCA_947857235.1. NCBI lineage: Eukaryota > Viridiplantae > Streptophyta > Magnoliopsida > Malpighiales > Euphorbiaceae > Jatropha > Jatropha podagrica. The sequence goes on along the minus strand of CANUEP010054938.1, from coordinate 117,414 downwards.
ATTCAAGATCAAGTCATACTGAGTATGATGAAGAGACTACAGATGTGGAGCAACAAGCTCTTCTGCCGTCTGTCCGAGATCCAAAGTTATGGATGGTGAAATGTGCGGTATGATTTATAGTTTTTCTGTGAGTTTCCTGTACAAAATTTCCCATTATGGTTCCCTTTGTTTTCAATGTACTTATTAAGGTGCTTTAACATATGTTAGATTGGTCGGGAACGAGAAACAGCGGTTTGCCTAATGCAAAAGTGTATTGATAAAGGATCTGAGATGCAAATCAGGTCTGTTATTGCTCTTGATCATCTCAAAAACTATATTTATATTGAAGCAGACAAGGAAGCCCATGTGAGGGAGGTATGTTATTGATATCAAGCTTGGCATTGGCTTCCACCTTACCCCTCTTTTTTCTTTTTTTTTTTCTCAGATAGCATATAGCTTTAATAAATGACTTAGTTGTTTTCTGCTGCTTCAGGCTTGTAAAGGTCTGCGCAATATATATGCCCAGAAAATAATGCTTGTCCCAATCAAAGAAATGACAGACGTTCTTTCGGTTGAAAGTAAAGCAATAGATCTTTCAAGGGATACCTGGGTCAGAATGAAGATTGGGACTTACAAAGGGGACCTTGCCAAAGTATGTTTTGTGACTTCTGTTTTACTCGCACTATCATTTGATAGTTTTTATGAGCTGATGTTTCTTGCTCTCTTTTTCTTTTTCCCTTTTCTTTTTTTCAAGGTTGTAGATGTAGATAATGTTCGACAGAGGGTTACGGTGAAGTTAATTCCTAGGATTGACTTGCAGGCTCTTGCGAATAAACTGGTAAAAGGATTCTTACTGCTTTATAACGCTATGAGTTGTGTTTGCTTGGCATGGAAGTTTTTGCTTTAGAAATATAACAGCATGATGTTGCAAATCTTCTCTCTCTAATTATAAGACATTTTAGATTTCTTTGGTTTGAATTTTTCATAGGAAGGCAGAGAGGTTGTAAAAAAGAAGGCATTTGTACCTCCTCCTCGTTTTATGAATGTAGATGAAGCTAGGTAATGCTGATTTCATGCTATTTCATTGCAGTAAAATTCTAAAAGAATATATGTTAACTGAATACATATATATATTTTTTTGGGTTCTAATAATGTTTGTTTTCAGAGAACTACATATTCGTGTAGAGCGCAGAAGAGACCCTATGAGTGGCGATTATTTTGAAAACATTGGTGGCATGCTGTTTAAAGATGGGTTCTTGTATAAAACTGTCTCAATGAAATCTATAAGTGTTCAAAACATAAAGCCAAGTTTTGATGAACTTGAGAAGTTTCGGCAGCCTGGTGAAGGTGGTGATGGTGATATGGCCAGTTTGTCAACCTTATTTGCAAATAGAAAGAAGGGTCACTTTGTGAAGGGTGATGCGGTTATTATTGTCAAGGGAGATTTGAAAAATCTCAAGGGATGGGTTGAAAAAGTGGATGAAGAAAATGTTCATATTAGACCTGAGATGAAGGACCTTCCGGTAAGATTATTTGAACAGATATTAGTGGTTCAGTTCTGCTCTAGTGTGTTTCAAGATCATTATTAACATTCGTTTGAAGTTACTTGGTTTACCATTTATTGATCATCAATTATTTATTGGCAGAGAACAATTGCAGTGAATGAAAAGGAGCTGTGTAAATATTTTGAACCAGGCAATCATGTGAAGGTTGTCACTGGTACCCAGGAAGGTGCAACTGGCATGGTTGTTAAAGTTGAGCAGCATGTCCTCATCATTCTATCTGATACAACTAAGGAACACGTAGGTGATGAGTGTAGTACAGCAATTAAGTTCTTAAGTATTATCATTATAACTGGAAAACTAATGCGTGGAAATTGTCAATGTCTGACATTTTCAGATCCGTGTTTTTGCTGATGATGTTGTGGAAAGTTCTGAGGTAACTACTGGTATTACTAAAATTGGAGAATATGAGCTCCATGATCTTGTGGTACTAGAGTAAGTTCTATTTCCTCAATTATCATTTGCTACTTTTCTGTTTAATATTTGAGGTCTTGTCTATTCTTATTTTACATAACAGATAGTTTTTTATTTTTGTTCTTATTATCATTGGAGTTCTTACATGTTCCCTGTATGTGGTGCAGTAATTCGAGCTTTGGCGTAATTATACGCGTAGAAAGTGAAGCTTTTCAGGTGAGTAATTACTTAAGTTCCTTAAATATGTGCTAATCTGTCACTTCTTAAATCTTTCTCAAATGTCACCATTAACCTCAGGTTCTTAAGGGGGTCCCAGAAAGACCCGAGGTTGCTCTTGTTAGATTGAGAGAGATCAAATGCAAGATTGAGAAGAAATTTAATGTGCAAGATCGGTTCAAGAATACTATAGCAGCAAAGGATGTTGTTAGAATTGTTGATGGGCCTTGCAAAGTGAGATATTCTAATGCTATTTGGTTTGTATTATTATAACATATTCACAGTTTTAAGTAGTTCACCATTTATCCTTCTTATCTTGCTAGGGGAAACAAGGTCCTGTAGAACACATATACAAAGGAGTCTTGTTTATCTATGATCGTCATCACCTTGAACATGCTGGATTTATTTGTGCTAAATCCAGTGCCTGCATTGTTGTAGGAGGTTCACGTGCCAATGGTGATAGAAATGTAAGTCTTTTTTTGTGTTCTACCTCCTCAAGAAAATTCCATTTAACAGTTGAAGATGTGACTTTTGATCTCAGTTTAATTATTTGCTCTTTTTAAGGGCTCATGGTTTGGATTTTAGCCAGTTTTGGTATTTGTAAATATAAAAAAATAACTATGATTTATTGGCTTAAAATTTGTTAAGTTGGCTGATTTCTATGTATTATCACATTTTACTTGATCATACTGTTATTTTGGAGTATTTTTAGTTATTGCTTTAAAAGATTTTTGTGGTTGAATATCTTGAAATCACTAAGGCCTTGTTTAGTAGCTTGAATAGGAATAGGAATAGGAATGGGATTTCTATTCCTCATTCCTTTGTTCACTGGCAAAAGGGTTGGTGGTTTTGTAATAGTTATTGCAATAAATGATGTGATAACAATTCTGGGTTTCCCTGAATTGTTAGTACGGAGCTTAGCATTTTTACAAAATACCATTTTTGCCAATTATGCTGTATATCTTATTTGGTCTATTATATTTTCTCTTTCCTTGTTTGGTTCATTTCTATCATTATACTATAAAAAAAGGGTCTCTTTCAATAATTATACCAAGCATTGAATTTGCACCATACCAAGTGAAGATCATTTAGTAAAAATTTAAATTTCATTTTCTTCCCTTTATGGCTATGAAAATTTTTTATATATATTTTTTAATTATTAGAAAGAAAAATTATAGGTTTAAAAAGTTTTTGGTTATTATTTCCAAATATTAAACAAAATCATATGGTTGTTCTAAAGAATAAGCTTTTTTTATAAAATAATTAATTGAATAGATTAATTTATAGTAAATTTACTAATATGGGTATTTTGGTCTCTTTACAGATTCCTCATTCTATTCCTTCTATTATTTTTATCAACTAAACACATGAATGTAATATGAATTCCTATGCCATAGTGAATACTAAACACTAGAATAGGAATTATGTTTCCTATTCCATTCGCTTTCCAATAATATTCCATTCCTTGATTTCAACTAAACATGGCCTAAGTTTCATGTGCAATCAACCTAAACAGTTTGATCATATTTAGTTATTAAATCAACCAAAACTATCAGAGGCAAAGTGATGCTAATCTCACTCGTGAATTAATTTAGGTTGATTCGTACTCAAGATTTAGCAGTTTCAAGCCTCCCCCTCGTGGACCCCCGTCATCACCAGGGAGATTTCATAGAGGTGGTCCTTCATTTGAGTGTAAGTTGATGATGATTAGTAGTTGCCTGTTTCAACAAGTGTTATCATTATTTGTTTTGAACTATGTTAACACTCCCAATCCCCTACCTTAAAGAAAGATGGTTGTATGGTACTATAATTTATGTCGCTCGAGAAAGAATCATGTCATCAACTTCAAAATTAATGCCACAGCTAGAGGAAGGAATAGGGGTGGTGGTGGTGGAAGAGGAGGGCATGATGCTCTGGTTGGTACCACAGTCAAGATACGCCAAGGTCCTTTCAAGGGCTACCGTGGGCGGGTTAAAGAGGTCAAAGGCCAAAATGTTCGAGTTGAGTTGGAGTCCCAAATGAAAGTTGTTTTAGGCAAGTCTATATTAACATATGCTAAATAGTTGGTTCCCTGGTTTTTGCATTTTCCGTGTGAAGTGGGGATTGTAACCGCCTTCTACGTGCAGTTGATCGCAGTAATATTTCTGACAATGTTGTCGTATCTACTCCACATCGGTAATTAACATTCTGCATAAAATTCTTTTAACTAGTTCTATAATTTGTTGTTTCTGATTGTATTCATTGATATTTATATGCAGTGATTTATCTCGGTATGGTATGGGAAGTGAAACTCCAATGCATCCATCTCGGACTCCACTGCACCCATATATGACTCCAATGAGAGATGCTGGAGGTCCGTCCTTTTGATACTAGTTGTTTTATTCTATTTAGTAGCTTGGCTTCTTTCATTAATTGTGATAGACGATTGTCATGATCCCTTATTTTCTTTTCTTTTGTTCTTGCTCTTACATTTGCAGCAACGCCTATTCATGATGGTATGAGAACACCTATGCGTGACCGAGCATGGAATCCTTATGCACCAATGAGTCCTCCTAGGTCTGTCTTCATTTTCTTTTCTTGTCCTTATTGTTGCATTTTAATTGCCTTGAGTTTCACTTGATGAGGAATTTATGGCCTTGAGTTTACTTGATGAGGAAATTCATGTGTGATTTACATGGATGATTGATTGATTTTTGCTTTTCAAGCAATGTATATTTTGTTTGATGGTGTTGGTTTAAAACATACTATTTCAGTATCGCCTGCTTGACTAATTCTTTTCTTTACAAGCATTGGATTTCCTAAATGCAATTTTAACCACTGCATTATCATTGCTAAGTGGGAGGCTTAAATTTGCTCGTTGTAGAACTCTGTTCTGTTCCGGGTTGGTATCTGTTTCAAATCATTGATGAGGAATAAAAGCTAGTAGAGTGACTTGATAAATAGGAACGAGCCTATGAAGTTTGATGGATCTGAAAGATTAACCAATTTATATCTGGTTTATCTTTTTGATGATGAAAATATCCATATACAATATGTTGGAGGGAAAGTGATTTTACTACTATGGAAAACTGGATAAACTTAACCTATCTATTTCACTTGACAAGATGGTACAAATGACCATTTACCCAAAATAGGAGTTTTAGTAAACTCCAATTAAGAGCTATGGTGGGAAAGTAAGCATGATTTTTGTTAGTTCATTGTTAAACAACATGAAGGTGTGAGCTATGCAGATTTTTTCTGAGAAAAATGATGTCTCTGCTTTCTGCTGCTACATCCAAGTTATTTGCTGTAGATTACTCCAAACAATTGAAGTTCATGATGTTACCCTTTTTTTTTAAAATTTTTTTCCCCCAAAATATTGTCTGTCATGTTAGAAAACTACTCTATGATGTTATTAGATTCAATTAAAGGCTTCACGTTTATCAATGTTGATTTTGACTCCCTTTCTTTATCCTTTCTAAATGCTTTTTTAGCAAGCCATTATTGAGTATTGATAATAAAATATATTTTATTATCTAAAATAAATCTAAAAGTAATATTTTATCTAAATCAAATAAAAGTAGATCCCTAAAAATTCTCAACTAAAATATTATTATCCGGCAGTTACTTATCTCCACTATCTTAGTTCTTATTGCTTCTATATAAAGAGGCTGATACTTGAAACAAGAGACAACTCTCTCAGATACTTCTTAATCTCAAAAACTCTCATTAACACAAATCAAAGAAGAAAAATTTTTGTTATCAAGTATATTTCCTGATAAAATTTTATTTAGTCCACTGTGTCTGTCTTATTGTTGACAGAAAGTCAATAAAGCTCCTTTTCTTTGCTAAGGGTTATCAATTCTTTTGTACTAGCACCATATGTCAAGCACAAAAAAGCCTTTAATCATGTCAGATATAGGATTATCTGCAGAATATTTTTTATTTATGTTTTTGACCAATGAATGGTTCTTGGACTTGTGATGACATCACTATAGGGATAATTGGGAAGATGGGAATCCTGCTTCTTGGGGTACCAGTCCACAGTATCAGGTTAGGAACATGACACTAGCGCTACAAATTATTCTTTACTGTTTGTCTATTTGCTGAATAAATATATTGTTTCCTCCGTTTGCAGCCAGGAAGTCCCCCTTCACGAGCGTATGAAGCTCCAACTCCTGGTTCAGGCTGGGCTAGCACTCCTAGTGGTAATTATAGTGAAGCTGGAACACCAAGGGATAGCAGCTCTGCCTATGGTAATTTACCTTCTCTGATTGATTTGAACATTAAGGGCATGTTTAGTAGCTTGAATAGGAATAGGGATATTCCTCATTCCTTTGTTCACTAGCAAAAGGCTCGGTGGGTTTGCAATAGGTATTACAATAAACCATGTAATAGCAATTCTTAGGTTTCCCCTCTGAATTGCTATTATGGAGCTTAGTTTTTTTTTTTTTTTTAATATAAAATACCACTTTTGCCCTTAAGTCATATATCTTTTTTGGTCTATTATATTTTCTCTCTTCTTTGGTTCATTCATATCATAATACTATAAAAAAAAACAATTCCAATAACTATACTGAGGAATTGCATTTGCACCACACCAAGATCATATAATAAAAATTTAGGTTCCATTTTCTTCTCTTTATGGCTATGAACAATTTATATATATATTTTTAAATTATTAGAAAGAAAAATTATAGATTTAAAAATATATTTCCTTCTTATTATTTCTAAACATTAAACATAACCACATGATTGTTACAAAAAATAAGCTTTTTTTTAATAAAATAATTAATTGAATAAATTAATTTATTGTAAATTTACCTATATGGGTATTTTAGTCTTTTACGAATTTCTTATTCTATTCCTTTTATTATTTTTATCAACTATACACATGAATGTATTATGAATTTCTATTCCATGATGCATACTAAACGCTGGAATAGAAATTATATTCCCTTCCATTCTTTTCTCCCATCTGAACAGGGCCTAGTTATTTCACAGTAACCAACTTTCTGTGTTTGCAGCCAATGCTCCAAGTCCATACTTGCCATCAACTCCTGGTGGGCAGCCTATGACTCCAAGTTCTGCAGCCTACCTTCCTGGCACTCCTGGAGGACAGCCGATGACGCCTGGAACTGGCGGTCTTGATATCATGTCTCCTGTTATAGGTTTGATTCGTGCTTTTAATCTCTGCTGTTTTAGTTGTGACATTATGGATCTCTTTAATTTTTCCCAATTTATTTCTAGAAAATTCTTTCCTTGTTCTTCTGAAAAGTTGTTAGGCTATAGAAGTCTTGTTACTCCATCTAAGGCATTTTTGAGGTATATTGTGATAATTTCTGTAGAAAGGGGCTTTTGATGTCAGTACTGAGTGAGGAATTGTTACATTCTCTTCTGGAATTTGAGCGACCAAGACTAGTTCCAACGTCATCAGTTGGTGCTTGATTCTAGAAACGGAGGGGTTGTTTGGTGGGACCTTTTTTCTTGCTTTTCCTTCATTTGATCATATTCTATGACTATATAATCTGTTTTTATTGTTCTTCAATTGCTTGCTTGGTTTTGCTAAATGTCTTGTTCAGTCTATGAAGAGGTATTTTGTTGCCTTCATCTATGCTTTTTCAGACTTTTCTTTAGCAATTATGCAAAGCTGACATCCATTGGATTGCAGGAGGGGAGCATGAAGGCCCATGGTTCATGCCAGATATATCAGTTAATGTACGCAAGGCTGGGGATGAATCTTCTGTCGGTGTTATCAGGGAGGTGCTTCCGGTATGTTCTTATGGACTTGATGAAAAACCGCACTTCATTTCTTTGTTTAGAGTATTAAAAATGATGTTTGGCCCCTATACAAGTTAAGATTTCAAAGTTAAGGTACATATTTGCATTACTGTCTGTCATGGTTATTTGTTAAGAAAAGGGGAAAATTTCACAATAGGTCTCTTAAGTTTTGTCTAGTGATTCAATGTATATAATGGCAGAAAGTGGGAGAGTAAATGAGAATGGAAACCAAAATGCTGTCTGCATGCAAATTTCTTTTTGAATTGGGATGGAAAACGAATTCTTCTAATCACCTTATCATCTCTATAGCAATTCCTTTTTCACAAAAAAAAAAAAAAAAAAGAAAAAAAAAAAGGAAAGAGGAGCAGAACTTATAATTGTACCTTTCTAGAACAGAGGTTTTTACATTTTCCTTCTCCTAGCACAAATTGATTTGCTTTCTACAAAAAAGTGGTTTAGTTTTAGTTGATAAATAAAAGAATCTCCTAACCTAAACTGAACATCACCCTCTACACTTTATCTGTGGAATTTGAGGCTTTTGAGAGCCGATGGAAAATATTTCATTGAATTACATGCTTGCTTCCAGCTTGAGAATGCTGAACTGTTCATGAGTGAATAATTTAATACTGTTACATGGTGCAGGATGGGTCCTGTAGGGTAGTCCTTGGGGCAAATGGCAATGGTGAAACAATAACAGCTCTCCCAAATGAAATCGAGATAGTGGTACCAAGGAAATCAGATAAGATAAAGATCATGGGTGGCGCTCATCGTGGTGCCACTGGTAAGTTAATTGGTGTGGATGGCACTGACGGCATTGTAAAAATAGATGACACTCTTGATGTTAAGATATTAGACATGGTTATACTGGCAAAACTAGCACAGTCATGACTGTTATTCAAATGAATTAATGAAAATTATTTGGGTTTTATCATGTGAGGATTTCTTCTCTCGCTCTCTCTCAACTTAGAGTCATTTATGATTTTTCTGGGTGTTCTATAACTATCAAAGTGCTGCTCTATATGCCGACTTGTCCTGGTGAACCATACTAGTAGAATATTTTAATGACCATAGAAGAGAATTATATGCATAACTGTTCTTTTTATTTGGCATATGCTTTCCCAGTAATGTAGAATGCAAACAGGGCAAGAGGTCTAATTTGATTTTTCCTGTATTGTCATATGGCTGATTACATTGTATTTTTTGACTGCCCGATGCACTATTGCTTGTGCAAATCCATTTGCCCACTTTATTTGATTCCTTGTTGCATTGACCCCTTCCTCAAAAGAAGTTTAATCAATACCGTTTTTTTCTTCCATAACTGAAATTTAACTATTTATGATCCTACTGATGTTTTACGGTTTGGTGTGAACAGCTAAATATATATCATTTATTTATTTGTTTGTATTATGTTACAATTACATTACAGGATATGAATTGTGTTTATGAATAATTGCCGTGATGACGACTTGACTATCAAAAACTGTATTCTGCGGTTTAGTTTAACTTTTCATTTTTTAGAATCAAAATAGAAAAATTGTGAAAATTGAAGACTTCAATTTTGATTTGAAATTGGAATCGAATTGAATTGGCGGTCATAACCGACTAAGAGAAACCACCACCTAACGACGGTTCAGTTTCGATTCTACTTTCCTTAGTAACGGTCGGATGTTTTGGCTTTTGTGCTTCAATGGGTAGCAAAACTGAAAAGGTCCCCGCTATTCTGCATCCTTCAATGTTTAATTTCATTTTAACAATTTTCTTTTTGTTAATTTTTTTAATAAATAATTTTAGAACCTGTCGTATTCGAATTTATGACACTAAAATTTCTTTTATTTTAATTGAAAAGAACATCATAATAGGAATAATAAGTGACGATCTTTACTTTTGGTACGTAGGAATACATTGTCTCGTACGATTTTTCACTCTCAAATACTGACTATATTTACATTCAGAAAAGGGTAATTAACATTAAAAACACACAACCACAAAAAGAAAGCAGCTTTCATTGTTATTTCTTGTGAGGAGCAATGTTATTTCTTGTTCAAAGAAATTTATCCTTCCATTCGAATGATGCAGCGGAGACCTTCCCCTTTGAGCATCAAATCAAAGGCCTCATTAATCTCAGAGAAGGGGACTGAATGTGTAATGAACTTTTCAAGTTCAAGCTCCTATAAGACAATATTGGATAAAAAGTCTTGTTACGTGTCTAAAAAGAAAGCTTTATTGCTTGTGACTTCACAGCTTCAAAATAATTGTTTCAGCTAGCTAGCTTACCTTGTTCATGTATTTTTCTACAACTGAAGGAAGGTCAGTTCTTGGCTTGTAGTTTCCAAAGAATGTACCCTTCAGAGTTCTTTCATTCAAAACATTCATGGGATGGGTCTTGAAAACTGCTTCTTTATGTGGTACCCCAACCAGAACAGCAACGCCCCAACCCTGCATAGCAGTTTTCATTTTTGAGTTTCCTTGAACAATATTAATCAAAGCGGAAATATCAGAAAATTTGGACTCAGAAACCAGTATATGTGCTGGATGTATAGAATGATGTCTTGCCAGAGCAAAGGATTAAGGATCATACATCATGCACACATTCAAATGCAGAGATCATCGCATCGACGTTTCCTGTACACTCCACACTTCTGTCCACTCCTCCATCAGTCATTTCAACAATAACCTGAAGTGCAATCAATGGTCAGAATTTTAATATCATTTCATGTAACAGGAGTTGTTACTCTAGTTAGTCTTCTAGTGAATACCTCTTGAACTGGCTTTTTGTGATGTTTTGGGTTCACGAACTCAGTTACTCCAAATTTCCTTGCTGCAAACGAACAGTAGAAATGAACTCAACAAAGGTCATATAGACTGTAAACACTTACAAAAGAATGATTAATAGCAATTACCTTCTTCAAATCTACTTGAATTCAGATCAACACCAATTATTCTTGAAGCCCCAGCAATCCTAGCCCCTTCAGCAGCCTAATCACACAGAAAAGACCTGTGCATTAGCATATTGACCAAAAATTCAGACAGAAATTAGAAAACAATCTTACAACTTGTTTCTTGCTAATTGCAGCTTTTGAGATAAAAGTTAGAAACAGAGAACTATTTTTGGTGATGAAAAGTAGATTTTTGTAGATTGTGAAAAACAAAAACTCATATTTGAAACAGAAAGTCATTTTTGGTAATTAGGTTAACATGTTTTGAGTTGTTTTTATGGAAGGATAAAAATAATCTGAAAACATGACATTTTATAATGTCAATAATTTCAATCATGTGTAACAACAATACCAAACAAGCTCTTGGTTCAGATACTTACAGCAAGACCTACAGCTCCCAATCCAAAAATAGCAACAGTTGAACCTTTTGGAGGCTTAGCAACATTAAGAGTGGCACCAAGACCTAAAAAACAAATCCAAACTTAAAAGTTGGCTGAAAAGAGAAAAAGGCTTTTTCAATTAGGCTTTCATCTGCATTCAATTTTTATACCTGTGGAGATTCCACAACTTAGAACACAGACTTTGTCAAGAGGAGCCAAAGGATTGATTTTGGCCACACAGCCAACATGCATAACAGTGTACTCACTAAAAGTGGATGTCCCAACAAAGTGGAAAATAGGTTTGCCCTTAATTGAGAATCTTGATTTTCCATCATTAAGCATTACTCCTCTATCAGAATTTATCCTAAGGAGGCTGCACATGTTGCTCTCTTCGGACTTACAGTGAGCACATTCCTTGCATTCTCCAGTAAATACAGGAAGGACATGATCGCCCGGTTTCAGATCAGTCACTCCTTCCCCAACACTTTCCACAATCCTAATTAACAAAAAATTAAAAAAAGAAAACAAGATTATATCAAAATATGATGAAAATCGTTTGCAATTAGGAATACCAGTCAAGAAATTTACTTACCCTCCTGCCTCATGACCATAAATTCTTGGAAATAATGGATTCTGTCCCTGCACGATAGAAAATTAACATAGAAAATTTAGTTAAGAAGACATTTGAATCAGTGTAGAAGAAAGAAACTATGAAATCGTGAAGTTAAAACCTTGGCCTCCCAAAAGTAAACATCAGTGTGGCATAAAGAAGTGAAGAGGATCTTCAAACGAACTTCATTGGCCTGTGGAGGTGCCACTTCCACTTCTTCAATCACTAATGGCTTCCCTGCCTCCCATGCCACAGCAGCTATAAATTTACCAAAATAAAAATACCAGTTAAGCATGTATACATCAACAAAAATTAAATGGCAAATGCCTTTCTAAATATAATACCTTTGCAGTGAATGACTTTTCCTGCAGTGTTTGTCATCTTTTCTTTTCTTCAGAAAACAAAAAAATTTTAAAGGTTTTAAGTAGCTAATGGAGCTCAAGTTTTGTTCTTGATGGTATATGGGATGTGAACCAACCTAGATGTATTTATACCCAGGAGATTAGATTTAATTATATAATATAGGTTTGACTGTTAATACAATTGAGGATTAGAGTTTTAAATGAGAAAATACAGGAGGCCAATCCAAAACCATTCCCAGATTTTAGTTCATAGGATTTTTGTACCTGGTTTTCTTTAACAGCGTTGTCAAATAATCTGTCTCTACAATATTCTTCTCAAACCTCAAAGGCCCGTGATGTCCTTTCTTTTTTAAAAAATTATTTTTTTAGTCAACCACCTGTTGGATTAATTAATTTAATAATCGAAATTAGGACAACTGGCAATTATAAAAAACAAAATTATGACTTGGCAACTGGCCCGTGAGCTTTCTAGCTCAGCATAGGAAAACAGTGGCTGTAAAGGGTATTAGTCAATATGGTTTGTGGTTTTGGAAAAATGACATTTTCCTTTCGATTTTCTTTTTCTTCTCATCCAATTGCTTTTCTTTTTCTTCTTATCCAATGGTTTATTCATTCTTCTAGCTCAACGTGCATATACGATTTGACAGAGCAGTGCTACCTTAAAATCTTCTTTCCCCATATCAAAAATTAAAAAAGAAAATCACCAGACAATATAGGCCTTTAATTATTTTAAATATTTTTTATTAACTCCAGAACCAAACTCTCACTTGCACTTATAGTTGCAAAAGCATCTTAATACAAATTTCTTCTTCTTCTTCTTCTTATTTAAGGTGATCTAGCTACTCCTCCATGCGGATTAGGCATCGAATCCCTTCTCCTTTGAGCATTAAATCGAAAGCTGTATTAATCTCTGAGAATGGAACAGAGTGAGTGATGAATTTATCAAGTTCAAGCTCCTGTAATGTCATAATTAGAACTAATCAGTACAAAATCAATTACTTGTTTATTATGTATTACGTAATTTAGGGAAATTGATAGTTTAAGTATTGGACCTTGTTCAAGTACTTCTCCGCAAGTACTGGTATATCAGTGAGGGGCTTGAAGTTCCCATAAAAAGTGCCCTTTAGAGTCCTTTCAGTCAAGAATTTCACGGGATGAGTCTGGAACACATCATCTTTGTTAGGCACACCTACAAGAACAGCAACACCCCAACCCTGCACTCATACATACAAATTTGATCCTATAAAATTAATAAAATAAATGTAGCTACTATAATTAAAAGAAGGAAGAAGATCATACATCATGAACACTTTCAAATGCAGAAATCATGGCCTGGACATTTCCTGTGCACTCAATGCTTCGATCTACACCTCCATTAGTCATCTCAGCTAAAACCTGTAAAAGAGTCTGTGTGATTGAGTCTTTTTAGACCATCTTCAGTTTAAGTTCAGGCAAAAAGGTTCACTGCCAAACCTCTTGGACAGGCTTCTTGTGGTCTTTTGGATTGACGAACTCTGTTACCCCAAACTTCTTTGCTGTGTACGAGCAAGGACACTAATAACCACTCCGAATTTATTTCGCTTTCCCAAAAATAGGATATAATTGAAACTAGATTGTTGAGTTTGGGGTGAAATAACTTATTTAAAAAGTTATGATAGAATTGCAAAAATAAGTGAAGTTTGAGATACTCAAAAGTTGTTAAAAATGTTTCTCTAGAACAAATATTACCTTGTTCGAATTTATTTGGATTCACATCAACGCCAATAATTCTAGAGGCCCCACAAAATCTGGCCCCTTCGGCAGCCTGATAAGAATAATACAATTAATTTTCCTCATCATGAACATAAGCAAAGAAGAATTTTTTGACTTTTATACTCACAGCAAGACCCACTGCTCCTAATCCAAAGATTGCCACTGTTGAACCTTTTCGAGGTTTTGCAACATTCACAGTAGCACCAAATCCTTCAAAAAAGAACACAAGAATTAAATTGTTAATTAACAATTAAAAAAAGACTTTATAATTAAAAAATTTTGCTAATTTTTGTACCTGTACAAAATCCACAACTGAGAAGAAAGACTTTGTCAAGAGGAGCCAAAGGATTGATCTTGGCAACACAGCCAGAATGAACTATTGTGTATTGGCTAAAAGTTGAAGTTCCAAGAAAATGGAAAATGGGTTTTCCTTTAATGGAGAATCTTGATTTTCCGTCTTCCATCATTACTCCTCTATCAGTATTAACCCTTAGAAGGTCACACATATTGCTCTCTGCTGATTTGCAATGCGCACATTCCTTACATTCCCCAGTAAATATAGGGAGAACATGATCTCCTTGTTTCAGTTCTGTCACTCCCTCACCTACACTCTCCACAATCCTTAATAAAACAAAAATAACAAAATCACATGATAAGCCAGAATATTTATATCGATAAATTAAGGTTAAGATAGACATACCCTCCTGCCTCATGACCGAAAATTCTAGGAAACAAAGGGACTTGCCCCTGCAGGGTACATAAAAAATTTGGAAATAATTATATAATATATTGTTTTTTACTTAATTAATTAGAATTTTGATTGTTATTTGTTTGTTTTAGTATACCTTGGCCTCCCAAAAGTAGACATCACTATGGCAAAGTGCTGTATAAAGAATCCTGAGACGAACCTCCATGGCTTGTGGAGGTGCCACCTCCACTTCTTCTATTACCAGTGGCTTTCCTGCTTCCCATGACACAGCAGCTACACATAAAAAAACACAAAAGAATTAAAGAAACGAAGAAGGAAACCTAACAAACAAGACCATCTATATATATATATATATATAAAATTGCGTAATGATCCTTCAGTTTGGTTATACCTTTGCATTTTATAACTTGGCCAGCAGTATTTGCCATATTAAGAAATAAGAAGGTGAAATTTAGGGTCACAAAACCTTGACACCCTCCAGCAGAGTTTTGCAAGCTGTTACAATTTTAAGCCCTGCGGGTCTCTAGTAGTCTAGACTAATACATATATTCCGCTATGTCATGATCGATACAATTCATCGTCCACTAAAAATAGAAGCTAAAGATAATGATTGTGTTGCTGTAAGATAATGGAAGTATGAGTGACTCTTGAACGGATAATGCTACTTCACTTGATGTGCATATATGGTTGCAGTTGTTTATAGATGTTATGATTGACAGGATCTGAAACATTTCATTTGAATCAAATATAAATTTTTATTTTTTTATCTATTTCCATCGATTTTTTATTACCTTTTTAACATTAGAGAAAATATTTTATTAATATTAAAATTGATAAATACCTTCTTAAATTAAATAATTAATTTAATTTATTCCCTTTATTTCCTTTCATTCTTAAAAATGAAAAAGACAAAAAGAACCTATCATATTAGCCTTCTACCAATATGACAGCCTTTAAAATCAATATATGAAGCATATAGAAATTAGAGTAAAAAAATATTTTAGAAATTGATTGGTCACTCTTGCACTGAATAATATTTTAAAATCAAGATATTGCTAGAGTGCTAGTTTATTAATTTTATTTTCTTTAGCTATTTTGAATTTTTCCATAAATAATTCTTGGGTTTGCTATAAACTATAGGTTGAAGGCTTCTTGCCTTAATATTGATAATCAATTTTTTATTAAATGGTAAATTTTAATGTTTTTTAATTTTTTAATCAAACAATAAAAAATAGATTTTAAATAAGTTATTATTCAAAAATAAATGGAGCGTATCGCTTTAAATTTTACGGAAGGTATTTAATGAATGGTTTACTGTATAGAGAAAAAATATATTGTTTATGATAAATTTGTGATTGATTAATTAATATAATTAATTCTTTTACTCAAAGTTGTCAAGTATATATTAATTTTTCTATATTTATTCGTAATGTTTATTTTAAATACATATTTATTCAAAGTTGTCAAACACATTGATTTTTTTTTTATATTTGATTAATGATATTTATCTATTACTTTTGTCAAATTAATACATGTCTATTCAAAGTTATAAAGTATATATTGATTTTTCTATATTTGATTGTAATGTTTATTTTTTTTTTTTTTTGGAAATTTAATATATTTAATCAATATGTTGATTTTCTATATTTAATTCTTTTTCACATTTTAAATTAAATTCACCTAATTACTTGTTAATCAATTCATTTCTTAAGCTAATATGCATATTAAACTCAAACAAATTAAATATAGGAAGCAACAATGGGATGAGTTTTTTCCTCTCTTCGTTTTCGCTCTCCCATTTTTTATTTGTGGGTGTGAATGCATAATGAGGAATAAAATCATATCGGTTGCAGTAGGAATTGGAACTGAATTTTTCATGGATTGTAGTAGAAATTTGGATTGAAGAATTGTTGTTTTTTTTTTTTTTTTCCTGAGTTAAAAGGTTGAGATGGAAGAGGAAGACAGAGCCTTGAGAGGTAGGAGATGAGGATAACATTGTCTTTTATAGCGGAAAAAGCCAAAAAATTAGACGCATAAGCGTTTCAATCTTTTTGTCGTTTTCTGAAATTAGTTGCGTCGCGTTACGTTAAAAGACGACGAATAAATTGCTGTATCGACGTTGATGAGTTGTTTTTGATCGTCTACTACTTTCTCTTTTTTTAAAAAAGAAAATAGGCTACAAGTTCATTGTATACTTGCAAGTTGCCCGCTGCCAATGTGGAGACTTGAAACTTCAAAGTCCTTCTCAAGGGGAAGTTATTATTATTATTTTTGAATATAAGGAAAAATTATTATTTAACACTGTGATTGCCTTTCAAAACTACATAAATGCATGAATCTAATTTGCTTCCATTAAACTGACGACTCTCTTTCAAAATTTATTATTTTTTCCCTTAAAATTTTATAAAAAAAAATATAAAAATATCATTTATTTTATTTTTATTGTAGTTCTTTTCGGTTAAAAGAAAAAAAAAATAATTCTTTTAATAATATAATCATAAGGGTAGTGATATTTGTAGAACAATTATAATTAATAACAAAGTAAAAAATTGATCAATTTTTTTGTCATCATCCTTGTTGTTTAAGAATCATTGAACGAGTTCTTGCATGTGACTCACCTTCACATCGTCCACCGAATTTAAAAGAACGTATTGAAACTTTAGTTCTACTGTCCAAAATGAGATCAATAGGATCCCACTAGAAAATGTCAAAAGCTATCAATAGCTCTTTCACCCATCGCTGTACTTGCCATTTTTCTCTCTTCTGGTTTTTTGGCTTCCTTTTGATTTTGAAGGGTTTTGATTTAATAGCCACACATTTTAGCACTGCAACTCTTTCATTTTTTTTTCTTTAGCTCCCGATGTTGTCATAGTCCCATGTCACGCACTAAGAATACACTCAAGTATGGCCAACTAAAGATATCAACTAATGATCCGTAAGTCGATAAGAGGCATTAAAATAATATAATATCGATATATAATTATATAGATTGAGTATAAGAGTAAATCAAGCATCATCAAAGCATGCATAAAAACATCGCACATAGGGTCAAAATGGTAATTCTTATTTATATGTCAGACAATATATCAAAATAATACATATTATAATAAGACAACTAATAGCACATTTCGTAAGCATAAGGGCACTTGTAAAAGGTTGCGACTAACACATAAATATTCAAATGACTTTAACCATACGGCACTGCCCAACAGATGATTTTCTTTATCTCTTTCTTTCTTTTTTCCCTTTTTTTTTTACCTACTCCCTTTCTGGCTCTGCTCTCTGTTTTTTTTTCCTTCTTTCCTTCCTTCCTTTCTTTCTTTATTTTTTTTTTGTCTTATTTACCGATTCCAATCCTTCTCTCTCTCTATATATAGTGATAATAATGATATTTAATTTAAAATAATGTTAATGTTCCTATTAGTAACAGTAACTAGATTCAAAATAATTATATTATTACTCTCAATGATAATAACTTCAATAATGAAATAATAATTGCCGTTTAATAATATACATAGTGTTAATTCTTTTCTAGTGTTCTCTTTCATTTTGAGTATTAAGAGAAAGATTTGAACCTGAAATTATTATCAAGTTGTGTATAAATTTACTATTAGACTATGCTTTAGCGTGTCCTGATGTTATTATATATATATATACTCTAATTTAATGTTAACTTTATAAATTAACTTTGTTTAAATATCCTAATGTATGTATAGAAAAGACAATTGACAATTATATTCAAAAATTGCTATATTAAGAATTAATTTAGATGATCAACACTTTGAATTTGAGAGATCGGAGAATACATTAATAATATGATTTAGTAAAGAATATCAGAATAAATTGTTCAACACTATTGTTAAGTGAGATTGAGGGTTCATGAACAGAGCAAATATCCATTTAACTCGTGAAACACCAATTGACCAGGAGACCAGCAGAATTCGAATATATAAATAATATATTGACGTGACAAATTCTTGTCGTAACATGTGCCTTCCCGTATAGTAAGCAGACTATAATATTAGGCTTCCCTCCAACCAAAACCACTAAATTTCCAAACTAGACGACGATGGAGTTACTGATGGCTTGTGTTCCTTTTCTCCTAAGCTTAGCCCTTATTCAAGCTGTAATTTTGATATCAAAGGGAAGCAAAAAAGCTAGTTCCTGCAAGCTTCCACCAGGCCCAACACCTTTTCCCATTTTAGGCAATCTTTTAGAACTTGGTGATAAACCTCACAAATCCTTGGCTAAGCTTGCTAAAATCCATGGTCCATTAATGAGTCTAAAACTAGGTCGAATTACGACAGTGGTAATATCTTCTCCATCTTTAGCCAAACAAGTTCTCCAAACATTCGATATCAGGTTCTGTAACAGATCTGTAGTTGAAGCAATCCGAGCCCGTGGACACCACGAAGTATCGGTAGCTTGGGTACCCGTTGGAGCTCCATGGAGAAATCTTAGAAGAATTTGCAATTCTTACATTTTTGCAAGTCAGAAACTTGATTCTAATCAAGATTTACGGCGAAAGAAAATCCAAGAACTTGTTAATCAAGTTGAAGAAAGTTGCCGCCTTGGTGCTGCTGTGGATATTGGGCAAGTGGCTTTCAAAGCTATGCTTAATGTTTTGTCTACTACTATATTTTCTTTAGATTTGAGCGATTCGGATTCGGATATTGTAAAGGAGTTTAAAGAAGTTGTGAGGTGCATGATGGATGAGGTTGGTAAACCAAACTTGGCTGATTATTTCCCTTTACTTAGAAAGATTGATCCACAAGGTATAAAGGGTCGCTTGGCGATTCATTTCGGGGTATTGTTTGATCTCTTTGATCGTATAATCGATGAACGGTTGTTGTTAAGAAAACAGCAGAGCTATATTCCTTCAAGCGACCTGCTTGATACTCTTCTTTCCCTCAATGAGGACAGCAATGAGAATTTGGACATGAATTGCATCAAACATTTGTTTTTGGTAAGCTCCATTCCTTCTATTTTCTATCTGCAATTGCATGCTCAGTTGTGCTTTATTTTCTATATTTCTTTCTGTGTATACATATTATTTCATAAAATTAAAAAATTATAAAAAGAAAAAAAATTAAATAATTAAATTAATATTACTGTAATTAGAGAAAAAGATACGGTATTTATATGGATTGAAGTTGAATTTATCATCTTTTTGCTAATCTGAAAAACAATATTAACATATACATGAAAAAAAAAATCTATAAAATTGAAACAAAATAATTGAAATAAATGATAAAAGATAAGAAGAAAATCATTGTAAAAAATAATTATTGAAAGATATATATATATATATATATATATATATATATATTTATATATTGATAAGAAAAAAAATTCAAAAGTTTTTAAAATGCAAAATTCAAAACTTCAAAGTTTTAAAGTTTTAAAATCAATAATTCAATAATTTAAAATTTTTAATCATTCAAAATTTTAAATTTTAAATATATATATAAATAAAAATATAGAAAATTTATTAAAAATTTAAAAAATTAAAAAAAAAATAAAAAGCAATACTCAAATATAAGAATTTCACACCAGTTTTATAAATTTTTTTTTTATTTTAAGATTATATTTATACTAGTCGTAGATCTGCATTTCGTGCGAAATGTGTATATATATAAACTTAAAAAAATAGATAACTTTTTTAAATACAAATAAGAAATAATATATTAGTGCAATGCATTTATTGAAAATGGAATTGATAATTGAATTGGAGACGGAAGAGAGAGCAAAGTGGAATATATAATGAGTAATTAATTAATTGTGAGGGTTAATGGATACTAATAGATAAGTTTAAATTATTTTTTAAAAAAGTAATTAATTAGGATAAAGTTATGTAATTTAATCAAATGTGAGTAAATTTAGCAAAGATTTCAAAATTTGAAATTTGTAGGGATAATAAGTAATTAATTAGTTGTGAAGCTTAATGGATAAATATTCTCTTTCAAAAATAATAGATAAATATTAGTTATTTTTTAAAAAAAAATAATTAATTAAGATAAAATTATGAGATCCAATCAAATGCAAGTATAGAATGTTAAACAGGAGAAGCACATTAGAATTTCTTTCTATTAGAATAATATTATTGTGGCAAATCACAACACATAAAAATAAAGAAAAATTTAAAAAATTTATAAAAATAAAAAAATAGAATACTGAATAAAAAGAAGGCTTTCAAACATTTTCTTTATTTCAGCTATATAGATAGATAGAGATATAGATATATTTTTTTTTATTTTAATTTATATTACATCTAATGCTCCTTTATCTCCGGAAAATAACTTCAAAAATCTTTTTTTGATAAAAGAAAAATTAAGTTATTTTCCAGGAAAAAAATTTTTCATTTTCAAGGAAAAAAAACATTTTCTAGACATTGATAAAATTATTATAATTTTATAAATACATATTTTTAATTATGTACCCGAACAATTTTCATATATCGAAAATAATATATGATTTTATTTCGTTTATTTAGTTATTTTTGAAAAATTAAACCTCATTTAATGAATTACTTTGATTAATTATCAGTGAAATGTGAAATTATAAAATTTGAATTATTCTTGAAAACTTAATCATTTTAGTTCTTAGTTCGTACTCTGAGCTCTCTCAATGCAAAACTGTGGAATTATGTCAACAAATAATGAATGACTATTTAATTAATAATATAATTGTTGACAATTTTAAAGATATTAGACCTCATCGAGTTCATGTATAAGTTAATAATACTATATTATAGATATTTGTTGATAAATATTTTATTTTAATTTATTGAAATTAACTAAATATCTTTAAATTAAAAATTCTGATGAATATATGGTATATTAAAATTTACTAATTATTGAAATACTAATGTTTTTCATTCTCAATTGCATTTGAAAAGGATTTATTTGCCGCTGGAACTGATACAACTTCAAGCACATTAGAATGGGCCATGACAGAACTACTCCGCTATCCTGAAACTTTATCAAAAGCTCAAGCAGAGATTGAGCAAACTATTGGTAAAGGAAAGTTGATACAAGAATCAGATGTTGTCAGGTTACCTTATTTACAAGCAACCATTAAAGAAACCTTCAGATTGCACCCAGCAGTTCCATTACTACTTCCTCGCAGGGCAGGAGTAGATGTAGACATAGGTGGCTTTACAGTCCCCAAAGATGCTCAAGTGATGGTCAATGCATGGGCAATTGGCAGAGATCCTAATTTATGGGAGGAACCAGATTTATTTATGCCAGAGAGATTCTTGGGTTCGGATATTGATGCTGGAGGAAGAAATTTCGAGCTTATTCCATTTGGTGCTGGACGAAGAATTTGCCCTGGATTGCCATTAGCGACAAGAATGCTGTCCTCAATGTTGGGATCCCTTATTAATTCTTTTGGTTGGAAACTTGAAGATGGGATTACAGCTCAAACTATGGATATGGAAGATAGATTTGGTCTTACTTTGCAGAAGGCTCAACCCCTGCGAGCTATACCTTTGCCATTGCAATGTTAATGCATACAATAAAATGTCCTTATCGAAGTTTCATATTACCGAACCATACACTATATATGTCACTGTTTCGGACTGCTAATTAGCAAGTAGAATGGTCAAAATGGCTTTTGAAAAAGAAAAGTAATTACAAGAATATGTCCCCAAAAAGTATGTATGGATTGTGTTTTGTTCATATTTATGTCCATGTCCCAAGAATATGTTCCCAACTACTATTGTTACTAGATAAATTTTCTCTCTCCCTCTCTCTATATTAAATGCTAAATGTTACAATTACTCTAAAAAGAAATGTAACTAAAAATAATTTTGTAACCATTAAGTGATGAAAATTTAAAATAATAACAAATGCATAATTTTGTCGATGTTCTTGAGAGAAACTATAGAAACACAAATGCATAGTTTTGGCAACAACACGAGCAAAACTGAAAAAGAGGGTAATTTTGTCCAATAAAATTTTATGCTATGATTTTTTTATTTATGAAAAATATATGAGTAAATTTATATATTTGACTGTGGTGGAGATAAAGATTACTTTTGTCAATTGCATACTGAAAAAGGTATAAAAAGAAAAGACCTAACTATCAGATAGTTTTAAACTATAAAGAGGCTTAAGTATATATTTGAAAATGTCGAGACTAAATAATTAATTTTACCAAATTTGGTAAATAATAATTTATCCATTTGTAAGTTCAAATACAAAACTTTTCATTTTCAAATACAAAAGCATCAATTTGTTGTAAACAGAAGTATCTTAGAAACAACAAATGAAGGAAGTTTCCTCATTTCCTGGAATATCTTAATCATCGTGTAACGTCACACTGTTGATATCTATTTTTCAAACCATGACTGATCTGATTAATTAGTTGTTAAGATTTGGTTCGTGGATTTTGAAAAATGACCACGAGCACCGCCACTTTATTACCACCATCGTAGCAATAATTACCGTAACCACTATCATCAACCACCACATTGAAAAGTCCGTGACTTGCTGAAATGGTGACACGAGGAATTAATAAAATAATTGAATGGAATATGCAAGTCAATCATATATTTCATCTCTCCAAGAAAATCATTATTTATTTCTAATAACCTCCCATCACTATATTTATTTCTAATAATCTCCAGTGTCCTGGAGATTCATGAAGTTGAGACTGAAGCCGTGATTTTTGCTTTGGAGTCAGCTGCTGCCCTGTCGTTTAGGGAAGTGGGCGTTGAAACTAATTGCCTTCTTCTACTCCTACTCCTCATCGTTGATGTAAATGGCTTTCTGAAATTGAAGTCGCTGCAAGCAGAAACAAAAAAAATATACTATCATACTATAAACATAAACGTACTTTCTAAAGATACGTATCTTTATAAACTTTGTATATTCATTCCCTTGATGCGGGTCGTAATACATTCAATATTATATTTTCTAAAGATAATTTCTGCATGAAATTTGAAGATAAATATTAAAAAGTAATGCAAAAGCAAAAATTTTAAAAAATAATGAAAATAAGGAAAGTTCTTCTAAAACATGTTTGCTCCGATATATATTGCTTAGACATGAAAGGAGATATCTCACTGCTGCTCAAATTTATAGAATTTCAAATGAAGTTTATAAGTTAAAATTTTAGCTGTATCAATATCCATATTAAACTTTAGGCCTTTAAGCCCACAAACGAAGCCCATATATATAAGAAGCTTTTGTGTTTGTCATGGATTGAAGCCCACAATCCATTAAGAAAAATTTGTTAATAGTATAATTAAACTATATTCTTTATTCAGTTTTTCTTTTTTCTTAAAATGCCATCTGTCAATGAATGAAAATTACAAAGTAAATCATGCTATGATTCAATATTGCTTAGTGATGAGTTTATTTAAATATTTTATTTTTTTACTGTTCCAAATTACAAATTTAAAATAAATAAATTAATTAAATAATAAAAAAATATTATATTGTCTCCAAATAAATCCACATTTTTTCTTAAAACCAAAGAGTATTTTTATTATATATATATATATATATATATATTTATTTATTTATTTATTTAAAAACTAATTTTAAAATTATATCCAATCAAATATTAAAATATAATTTTTTTTTGTCATAACCATAAATATCTTGAGCACACTGAATAAAATTAAATCATGTTCGCACTAGGTCAGCCCAAGAAAGACTAAAGTATTCTCAGTGAATATTTACTCCGTTTATAAAAATCAAACCTCATACCTCAACAAAGGAAAAAAAAATGTCGAATTACTCATTTAAACATTTATTTGTATAAAATATAATTTTTAAATTAGCTAAGACTAACGCTACTTTAGAATATTTTAAATTTTATTAAAGACAATATTGAAAATTCTATTATTTTTTTTATCTATTCTCATATTTATTTATAGTATAGAGGTGTGTAAAAATCTGCGTTTTTTTTTTGTAAACCATATACTTCGCAACAATATGAAAAATATATATTTACAATAATATTAAATAAATATTTATACATTTGCTAGTGTGAAATATATTTATCCATTTACAAATCTTCCGTGGAAAAACCCATGGGAGGTGAGTGGGTCCAGAAAAAAGAAAAGGAGCCATGAGGGGAGAAGTGAAGTGAGATTTGATTGATTTCAGATGATGATGGGCCGGTGGGTACAGAGTCTGGCAATGCATGCGTTGCTACCCAATCAGGTGGGCTGTGGGACCCACATCACGCCACATGTCATTTCACTTTCACATGCTCAAACAAACCAAAGCAAAAATGGACAATTTTGCTGACTCTCTCACTACTCTGCACTGCTCTTTCTTTTATATTTGGAATTTGGAATTTCTCCCACTCTCTCGTCTCTCCATTGTCCTATCAGACCTCACTGACCATTATTCTCTCTAACCTCAACCCGTGCACATAACATTTAATTATTTTTTAAACATAATAATTAGCCCTTTAATTCCAATCCCACGCACATTATCATTATTTTTTTATAATAATTTTTATCTTTAAAATTACATATTGTCTATGATTGTATGTTTAACCTCCATGAATCTCTCAACTGCCTAAAAAGATAATAAATTTATGGACGGCTAATTCAAATTCACACCGAATAACCTTAAAAGAAAAAGGAAAGTGCTCTATCTTTTCGAGTGTTTAACGAGAGTTTATATTTAATAGAGAAATAATTTTTTCTATTTCATTTCACCCATTGGACGCGAGAGATAATATTTTGAATCCAATAAAAACACTAAATAATATTGTTTTGAAAGAGATTTGTTTTACGCTTTTAGCATTTGAATTTGTAAATGGGAAATAAAGTTAAAAGTTAGGATTGATGAGTTGAACTTCTAACTTCAGTATGAAGTCTCCTACCGCAACTTATTAAACAAACAATTATAATTATATCGTACATACATCATTAATTTTGAAGGCATAGCTTCTTCCAATTCTTGTCTTACTTTTGGGCACATTTTTTAGCCAAGTCCATCAGATTTAATTTCCCTGTCTCTCATACCATTTATTAAAAAATAGGGTTATTGTTAATTTTAAAAAATATTAAAAGTGGTAATTAGCATAAAAACATCACATAGCAAACAATCTCAATATAAAGAAATACAATCGCATCAGACAATTGCAAGTCTCTCATTTGTTTCAAAGCACAGGAATTTCCAATGCGTACTCTTATCTTATATATTTTTTCTGATGGCTTTCTTATTTTAGAATTTTTCTTTTCCCTTCTGTACCTGAAAAAAAAGGATATATTTGTTAAATTGGAACAAGGAATTAAAGAAAACAAGAGGATAGTTAAAAAAAATCAGCAGTTAATCATTTTAATTAAGATAAACATTGTCATATTAGTACGAGACATTGTGGTTAAAATGTGTTAACACAATAAGTAATTACATTTAACAAGGGATGATTATGATCAACTTTGTTCAGGAGACAACATAATATGTATAATTCTGCAACAAGTTGACAAATGTTATGCGCATCATTGTTAATATGTTGCTTCGCTAAGGCTTCTATCTGTTTCCGGAAAATACCTTACAAAAAAATACATTATTTTCTGATGTTTAACTTTACATAAAACAGTTTTGAAAAATATTTTTTTAACATTTTTAGCCTACTAATGTGATTTAATTTTTTCAATTAAATTACTTAACAATATAGTGTATATCAATTTTAATAATATATAAGTACTATAGTTACTTTGAAATATATTGTTAAAATATTAAATGGCATGAGCTTTAATATATTTTTAAAAAATATATTGTTAAAATAATTATGTTGCAAAAAGTATCACGTAAAATATATTTTAAATGATATGGACCTATCAATAAATTATTTTAAATATTTTTTTCGAAAGAAAAAAAAAAGACTAATTTTGAATTATGAAATAAGTTAAGAAAACGTTTTTCCATGTAAATATGGATAAGTCATTTTCCTTAATTGCTAATTTATTTTTCTTGGCTTATTTTATTTTAATATTTCAAACAGTGAAAAATTATGAAAAATATTTTTCTACAAATTATTTTACAGAAACAAACGAAGCCTAAATTAATATATAGCAATAGCAATATTGGATATTTCACCTATAGATGTTGACCTTTTTGTTCTTCTACCAAATTTGTAAGATGTTAATTCTGCTAATGTTGACTTTTATATATAGTACTGAAATTTATAAAAAGAGTCGAAAGGAAAATCCAATTATAGGGTCTATCGATCGCTTGGGAGTTAAATTGGCACAAGTTGATTGGTGGTTGATCTTCTGATGAAATAAGGATTTAATTCTTTCAAACACAGGGATTTTACTTCCTCAACAATGGGAAGTTAGGATTATCAATATTTTTCCAGAAATTAATCTTGTTGGGGGTTTCCTTGCAAATTAGGCATTATTCTAACCCTCGTCGTCTTCATAGAGTACCTATTCTCTCTTCTGTAGTTGGGATCTTTTAGATGTTGATTTAGTTGGGAATATTTGGTCTAGAGTAAATTTTCTTTTTTTTTAGCGTTCAGAGAAAGGGATTCGAATTTGGATCTATTGTCAAATTGTATATGTACTTACTATTAAATTATATTTTGATTTACACAGAGTTATTTCTTAATTTTTAGTTAAATTACCTCGTGTGTGCTCATGAAAAAAAAAGAAAATTTAATTAAGATTAATTTAGCAAGTGAGATTAAAAGAAAAAAAAAATTCCCATGAAACACGCATGTTTTTTTCGTTTTTGTTCCACTTGCACTTGTTGATACATAGCACTAAAGAATTACCAATCAAATGCAAAATTTATGGACAGAAATATAAAAAAATTATAAGATACATCCATCCTTCATTTATACATTGCCATGAAATGAGAGGATAATGCACTGGCCTAGTGTAGACACCGTCACTGGCTGGTTCCACCATTTCGGACCACTTCTGATATCAAACTCGAAAAGCCTGAAACCGGCAGTTCAAGAAATCAGTCAGCTCTAGCCCAGTGGCTTGTTCTTGGAATATCTTCACCTGCTGCTAAACTCAAGATTTAACTGATTAAATTTATAAGTTAAAAGGCAAGCAACTTTACGAAAATGCCATTCTATTGGACTTACAATTAAAAGGAACCCGATGGTAAAAGTGTATCTTTCACCTTTTTCAAAAGAAAAATTCTCAGGACTTTATAGAATTGCCTTTTCACTGAGCGATCATTTGAATTAGATTTTGAAGATATTTTTTTCGAGATTCTTGTGTCTCTATTTTTTAAAGAACAGAAGCTAGATCACAGATCTCTGTTCTCTCTAATGCAAGAATAATGCTGTAATTAATTGATTTTGTATTGCATGACTTGTAGAAAATGAAGGGACGGTCTTCCTTTTCTTGTCATTTACTTTTTACTCACAGGTACAATTTTCTTGTAAGTGATGACTGTGTGCAGATACGCCATGCCCAGTCGTTCTCTTTACCTCAGGCTTTATGTACATTGATTGGAGAAGCATATTAATTATTGGTATCTTAATAGTATATACTAACAACGATCAATGAAGTGAACTTTATCTGTCTTAGCTCGAGCTCGAATTAGTTCCATCTGCTTAATTAAACATGTACGTTTTTTATTATATTTTATTTATGAATTCCTTAGCAAAAGGGTTTCCAATTTCTCTGAGGCAGAATGATCACATATGAACAAGGCTGTTTCTTTCTGATCATGCATGCGTGATGTTTCATCATGACTCAAAACTGGCCAATCGTGTGATCCAAATTGATGCATCACCAAGCCCCAGCTTGTCTAGTTATAATTTTCATGTACAGGTATACAGTACAATAAAGAGAATGCAATAACCACACTCACCACCTCATCATATCATGCCAAAGCCAAACCAATCCTTGGACTCCCCAATAAGAGAAATTCTAGTGGATTTATGTTTCATTTTATTCATTAGGTTTCAATTTTGAGATTAACATATTCTTATGAATTTTGTAAAGATGATCTATGATATAACAATTAAGATATCAATACAAATTTGATTTTCAGAAAGTGCATATTTTATTGAAAGACTCAAAAACCTTACGGCTCAGGGATTATACATCTTGATCAATCTATGATAGAAGTACTACAAAAAATTATGATCAAGATACCATCTTGTAATAATAAAAATAATAATAATGATGAATACAGGAAAATGGAAAGGGAAGTAGGGGGTGGCTATTTGCTAATAGCACAATGAGTGAGGAAGTAAAAGTGTGAGGGCAGAGGCACAATACTCAATTAAGATCATATTATCATTAAAAAGGGAAATTTGCATATACATTTAGCATTTCTAAGTTCATCATGGCATCTCTCATTGGCAAATAGTTAATTATTAATTAACTCCAAACTAATACCCAGAAATTAAAGAATTTAGCTAAAAAGGATCTGCTCTTCATATTTGCCATGTGGAAAAAACAAAAATACACGTAAAGAAATTTAATCATGAACATTACCAACCGCAATTCCCGCTAATTACTCTATTCAAGCAAATTAATTACTCTTCTAAGGGCAATTTCGTCCTTAAATCTCCTATATAAACACAGGGAAATAACGTTTCACTAACATGTAAACTCTTAAAAACTGATTAGAAAAAAAAGAAAAGAGAAGATGATAACAGGAGATGATTTTTACAAGGTGATGTGTGCAATGGTGCCCTTATATTTTGCAATGTTAGTTGCATATGGGTCAGTAAAATGGTGGAAAATATTTACACCAGAGCAATGTTCAGGAATCAATAGATTTGTTGCTGTTTTTGCAGTTCCAGTTCTATCTTTCCATTTTATATCTCAGAATAATCCATACAGGATGGATACCAAGTTCATATTGGCTGATACTCTTTCTAAAATGTTAGTTCTTGTTGTTCTATCAGTTTGGGCTATTTTCTTTAATGGAGGATTGGATTGGCTTATCACTTTATTCTCTGTTGCTACTTTGCCTAACACTCTTGTTATGGGTATTCCTTTGCTCATGGCCATGTATGGAGATTTTACTCAGAGTCTCATGGTGCAAGTTGTTGTTCTTCAATGTATCATCTGGTATGCATAGTATTTTAAGTATTTTCATAAAAAATCGTCAAACAATTACTTTATAAACATTAATGGCTGAAGTTAATGTGGTTATTGCAGGTATACCCTTTTGCTCTTCCTGTTTGAGTATAGAGCAGCTACACTTCTGATCAAAACCCAATTTCCAGGACCTACAGCCGCCTCCATCACTAAAATCGAACTCGACAATGACGTTATCTCCCTCGACGGCAGAGACCCACTTCGCACAGAATCCGAAACCGA
This sequence comes from Jatropha podagrica, assembly GCA_947857235.1. NCBI lineage: Eukaryota > Viridiplantae > Streptophyta > Magnoliopsida > Malpighiales > Euphorbiaceae > Jatropha > Jatropha podagrica. The sequence goes on along the minus strand of CANUEP010054938.1, from coordinate 87,460 downwards.
CGGAAACGGTCGTATCCGGCTACGAATTCGGAGGTCAACTTCTTCCGCTCCGGATTCTGCCCTATCATCGTCCATCAACCTCACCCCTAGACCCTCAAACCTCTCCAATGCCGAAATCTTTTCAGTTAATACTCCTGCACCATTTCACGAGCACAATGTCAATAACACTAGTAATGGTTATAGTCACTATAATCATGGAGCAAACAACGAGATAATAATATGCAGTGGCGATTTGGGTTTCGGGTATAGGTCCGGAACAAGTCCGAGACTCTCCGGATACGCGTCGTCAGATGCCTACTCCCTCCAACCGACGCCGCGAGCATCGAATTTTAATGAGCTAGACGTGACAAACGCTGCCGGTACGCCGTACTGGGTTAGGTCTCCAGTAGCCGGGAAATTTTTCAGGCAGCCATCCCCAGCTGTTCCCGAAGTTAGAATGGTGTGGGGAGAGTCGCCAGGGAAGGGCCAAAATGGTAGTGCTGGCGGAGGCGGCGGCAAAGACATTACAGGTACGAATATCATAACAAGTCTTAAAACATTTTTCTTTCCTAAGTCGTTTCACTACGCGATGTCGTTTGGATGTTAGCTGTTACTATTATGGTTTTATGGATTAAACTTGCTCAGAATAAGTGTAACACCCTATCCGCGGATTAAACCACTGAAAATAGAAAGCTTTTTAAGTTTATACATGCTTTATTTTTTTTTTTTAATCAGAAATAATAAATTATTTTTCATTAATTTATTTTACGGGTACACTCCTGTGTTGGACTTAAATAATTGTTACAAAGGTCAAATCTCACTACAAAAAACTAAGGAGACATATGCAGCTTTTGTAGTGTACTTTTTGTCTTTAAAAATAAATTAGTTTTTGTTTGTTTCTTTGTCTGAATCTGATTTGAGGTGTCAACTTCAGCTTCATCCTCTAACAACTGTATTAACTAACAATTATGATTTTTTGTAATATTGGGACTTTGGAAGCACTTGATAAAATAAAACAATGGAGAAAAGAAAGAAAAATTAGTACTAATTGATAGTGTATTGTGAAGGGAAATGATGGATCTTGGAACCACCATATCTTTTTTTTTATAATGGAGAATCAAATATTATCACAAATTGGTATTATTTAATAGGATTCGTGTATTAAATTGGCATCCTGATTTGATATGAACACTATGATAATGTTTTTATTTTGTAAATTTATGACTAAACGATAACATTGGTTTTTTAAAAATCATGACTATATGATTTTACATTCTAACTTGAATTTTATAATTAATTATTATTAATTATAATATGTTCTGTTGGAATTTTTAGCTATTTTTATTTATAACAATATTTATTTTACAGTAAGTTAATATTTTAACCTTGAGGCCACCATGTAATAAATATTAGAGTCTCACAATCTAGAATACCTTAAAAAGGAAAATTAAAAATCCAAACTTGCTTTTGAAAAAAAAAAATTCCTTATAAAATGTTTTTTTAATGATTCATTTTTCTATTATTTAGTTGTAATATTAAAAACTAGTTAAAAAATAAAATTTTTAATTTTATAAATCATAAAAATTCTATATTTTAAATATATATATATGAGAGAAAAAAATGATAAAAAATATAAAATATGATATTTGTTAATGATCTGTGGTAGTAGTAGCCGATGATGGTGTTTGTAACAGTCCTTTATTCATAATTTTTTATTACAATAAATTTATAAATATTCAGAAAATATTTTTATTTTTAAAAAAAAAGAAAATTCATTTTTCAGTGAGAATATTTTTAACTAAAAAACTGATTTCTATTAATTATTATTTAAATAATTTCAATTTTGTAAAATTAAGACATTGGGTATTTGGAAAATGTTGTCTTTTCGCTGAAGCAACCACTATGAGACAGATGGAGCCCACCATAGAGAGAAAAAAAGGAAAGAACAAAAAGAAGAGAAGTGGTGAATGAAATTCTTAACTATTGGCTTCAACAAATCAGCTCCTCAATTGATAGGCACCATCATTAGGCTTAGAGCACGTGTGTAATGATAGATACCAACTCTTTTGTTGTCTGATTGGTTTTCAATTTCATAGTAGAGAATCTAATTATTTTACCCCTAATCATAACTGTAAATCTGAATTAGGCTAATTAATTACCACCACCAATATCATCCTCACCCCAAATTTTTTACATGCAACAAAGCAGATTAATTAATTAATTAATTAATTATTATTTTTAATTAATATCTCAGAAAAAGAAATTAGCTTCAGAGACACTTGTAAAACTCCGGCGCCGGAAGAAGCTGCAACCAGCCAAGGAATGCCCCACGCCATTGTCATGATGAGACTTATACTGATCGTGGTTGGCCGGAAGCTCTCTCGCAATCCAAATACATATTCAAGTGTATTAGGCCTTCTCTGGTCTTTAATCTCATTCAAGTAAGTTTATTTGTTTTATTCATAAAAGTTTTTATTTTTTTTTATTAAACTACGCTAATTATTATTAATTTGTGGTATTTTGAGCAGATGGAATGTAGGAATGCCAAGTTTAGTGAAATACTCGATAAAAATAATTTCAGATGCAGGTCTTGGCATGGCAATGTTCAGTTTAGGTATTTGTTTTTCCTTTTTTATAATTTTGAAATTCAAAAACAAATCATAGCAAGGCAAACACTGAGTGTTAATCTAAATTTACAAACTTGTGACATTTTCCCTTTAAACCCCTATTCTTCTTCTTGATAAGGACACATCCTTGGACCATTTCAGGGTTATTCATGGCCCTTCAACCTCGGATGATTGCCTGTGGCAAAAAGAGGGCAGCGATGGGGATGGCGATCCGATTCATTTGCGGCCCGATAGTGATGTCAGCAGCATCGGTGGTGGTGGGTTTAAGAGGAGTCCGGCTGCGAGCAGCCATAGTACAGGTATTATTATGTAATATAACCTGACTGCCCCTTTCTTACAACATAAATGCAATATAATTTAAGTAAAGAATTTATAATTTTTATTGCTAATTTTTGAAATATTGTCTTCTAATCGAATTTCAGGCTGCTCTTCCACAAGGGATAGTGCCATTTGTGTTTGCAAGAGAATATGGATTACATCCAGATATATTAAGCACAGGGTAAGTCAATTAGGGTTTAATTTCTGTTACCACTTGCATAAATGTTTAAAAATAAATGTGAACATGCTTTTCAAAATTAGTGTTGTTTAATATATTATCTCTTTCAACTCATATTAATTAAAGGTAATTAGCTTTTTTTTTACCCATTTTATCCAATGAAAAGACCTTTTTAATGAAAATCATGAAAGCCATTATTTTTAGGAGCTATTAGAAATATTAAAGTAAATATAGAAAATTGTAGAATGGTGGATCCACAGCAATAGTTGGATATAATTATGGGACTGAAAAATTACTCTTTACCCTTTTGTTTTGTTGGTATTGAATTAATCATGTGGACAATTTCACACAGAAAAAATTTATTTAGATTGGATCTATAGCCCAAATTAGAGACCGAACAAATAAAACTGAGAATTCTTTAAAAAGTGTTTCGACTTTATCTTTTTTTTCAAATTTATGGTAAAAAATATCATCGTTTCAATAAAAATCTTTAATTATATTGGTTTGGTCTATAATTAGAGTCATGAAACTGATATAGGAAAGTTTTTCCCTTCTCATGCTATGTTTTTTCAAAATTTGTGAATATGGTCAAGCATTTTACATATAGTTAAGTCAAATTTTGGACATTCTATTTCTTACTTCTTCTTGTTTACTTATTCCTTCTCCTATTGCAGGGTTATCTTTGGGATGCTAGTTTCCTTACCAGTAACCTTACTCTATTACATATTCCTAGGCCTATGAAGTAAAAGGAGAAAAGAAGGATTATAGTAAGCAAATGGAGAATCCAAAGAGTTAATCATTTCCTAAGAAAGCAAAGAGATAATGAAGTTCATAGGAAGAAAAGACTAATATATCCTTAAAATATAATTTAATTAATCCCAACCTTCCCCACCTATAGTTGGGTTGATGATCCAGCCATTATATAGCCTTGTGATTAGCAAGATCAATGGTCTTTTTTGGTATTGTAAAGATTGACCAGCAAAAGGGTTTATGCCCAAAAGGCCTAAAAACATGGTCAAATTATAGAATTTGACAAGTTGATCATAATTAGGGTTTTCGATGCTCTCTATATAGTACATAGAGTAGTGGTAGCCGAAAGGAAAATGGGATATTATTATGACTTATTATTATTATTATGAAGCTAGGAGAGAAGACTCACTTTCATGGTGGGTAATGTTGATATTTGACTCAAGTAAAAGATAATATATGAAAAAAGAGGCAAAAAGAATTGAAAATTTGTATCATTTCTACTTTTTCTTTTAGTGCCTTTTGATGATTTTAAGTTGTAACAATCATAGCTAAACAGTTGTTGCTTTGTTTTCTTTTTAGGGAATTTATATGTGAAACAAAAGAATAGATTGGCTTAGAATTCAAGTCTTGTTGCAGACAAGAAAAAAAGTTCGATTTCTTTTCTTGTTGCCAATATCTTAAAAGTAAGGAAGCATTTGGATTGTTATTAGAAAGAATATATAATTTAAAAAAAATCAAGAATTATTTTTATGTCAAAAGCATTGTTAGTTATATGACATATAGCTAATTAGATTTGTTATATTTTGGAATATAATATTTCATGTAATAAATATTTATTATTAATAAAAGTCATTTATTTATCTTTTATATTCTATCAATTGAATCTGAGTAAAAGATAAAGTCCATGAGATAATATTGCTTTGCAAAATAAATTATAATGTGCTTATAATTATGAGTTTTATATTTGCATTAAAGTAATGTCTCTAAATATTCATGATCGACGTTCTCTTCATTATTGAACGATGATTAGAGTTGTTGAGACTGATACATATTTAGTTCTTTCCTTAGGAAAACAGTTATTTTCATAAACTGAGATATGTGTAATATCTAGAACTAATATGTAGGTGCTTGTTATTTAAATACGTCCACTGAATTGATCTGCATGAGAATTCCGTATGGAGAGTTACATGTAATAAACAACGATTAATTGGATATAGTATAAACTGTATGAAGATACTTGTATAATCAAGAGAGGATTTATCACCCTAGGTAAATTAGGAAAAATGTTCTAATTGTTCTCTATTAGTATTGATTAAGAAATCCTTGCGCAAGGTGGAATGAAATTAGGAAATGAGATTTGAAATTTCATTCAACTGATCAATGGCTAAGGGTAAGAGCACTAATATGATTTAGTAAAACAGACACACTTCATTCCTAATTACTAAATCGGAACATTAATGATAAAGAGATATTAATTACACTGATAAATCATGCACTGAAAGGCTAAGTCAAACCACTTTGACTTTCTAGATATTTGGGTAGTCTCGACATGTTGCTAGACAATGTACTTGACCCTCAAATATTAATTAATTAATATTTATTGCCAACATATTTGCAACCTAGAAGGTCATACACATAAGAATGGGTAGGAGAAAATGAAAACGAGAAATCGAATAAGTATGACTTGATTACAAATAAGTTTTATGGAGTTAAAGGATAAAATTGTAATTTATATTTGATTACAATTTTATATAGATTATTAAGTATTGACTTAATTGATTTATGTCTAAAATTTATTAAGATAAATTTTAAATTAAATAAACCTAATATTTCAATTATGATTTATTTATTTAAATAGTTAAATAAATAAATATAACTGATTAAATTGAAAATCCTAATAATATATATATATATATTATGATTTATTTATTTAAATTGTTTAAATAAATAAATAGACACATATATATTTAGTTATAATTTATTTATTTAAAAGGTTTAAATAAATAATTATAATTAATTTATTTGTGACCTATGATTTTCCTATATAAGGTTTAAGAAACAGTATGGATGGTATGTGAGTTGAACGCGAGAACAATAGTTGTTATTCATAACCACAAAATAAAATAAAGAGCTATGATAACTAGTACCATCATACGCACTAACCTCTTAACCCTTTTAAAAGTAGTTTTAGAGTTTTTCAATGTCCATTCGTGTGGATACTGCTAGAGGCCGGACGTTTGAACGGCTTGTGGTTTGCGACAACCTAGCCCTGTAAATCGAAGTTTCGAAAAATCTGCAAAAGAGGTATTTTTTTTAACTAATTTTATTGTCTTATTCGTTTAAACAGATCCCTATTGATATAATTAATTATTTTAATTATATTATTCCGCTGCATATATATGATATCAAAATCCAACAAATATTTCAATTAAAAATGGAAGTATGCAAAAATGTGGAGATCTTGAAGTCTCCAAATGCCTTTTTGTTCTTTTATTTATCAAAAAGTTTGATAAATCGAAATAATATTGCGAGTTAAATAATATGGATAATCTTTTTTAAATCGAAAGGATTTATAATAGAAAAGACTTTCAAAATTTCTCACTGCTCGTATAAGTGAAAAAGCCATCTAAATCATACATGATTGACAAAGTACTTCAAATGCATTTTATTGGTAGAAGTGTTGAAACATAATTATCTTGTCTTGTTTTGCTGAAAATGTTAATTATATTTATAACTTTCAAACAACCATTTTTGTATCTTTTAGACACCCATATTGGGCTTTTGATAATTAGATAAGACAAGATGCCATGTATAAAGTCAAAAGAAGGTGCAATGAAAAGATCAACATGGTGATATCAGATTTATTTGCTAAGATGGCTTTGCAGTCTGAAATTAATAAACTAAATTCAGAAAAATTTAAAGAATTTGAGTTAATGGGATAATCAAGTTGCTCGCAGTCCGTAATAATGGAACCAGCAAGAGGAAAGTGATGCTCACTAAACATAAGAGCATGACGAAGAGCAACTGCTTCAACAATTGCAGATCCAGCGTTAGCCACTTGATGCCCGGAAATTTACTATACCTAACGCCTGCTAAAAGTTTAAAATATCAAATGTTATTTTAGATAAATAAAAATGTCCATTTTATTTATAAAAATTTAATTTTACGAAATTCATTATACCTAGATGAAGGGCCAGTACACCAATTCATCCATGCATTTTTTTATGAAAAATCTTAATGTTGCTTTTAATTTTTATTTTAATTTATTAAACACGTCAATTTATAAAATTAGACTTATTAAATACTTTAATTTATAAAATTAGTTCGAATAAACACTATGGATAATCAAAGGGTGAAAAACTATTATTCTAAAATTATATTAATCATATATCAAATTAATATTTTGCAGATAAAAATAAAAATTCTTAAATATTATTTTTTTAAACATAAGGAAGTGTAAAATTATTAAAAAAAATAAAGTTCAGAATGTTTCATGATTAATTTTGCGATTCAAGATTTTTTTTTTTTTTTTATCACAATTATGTATTAGGCTTTAAATCAGGCGATATACCAAATAAGTGTTTAGCCCACTATTGAGAATAAAATTCCACAAACAAGTAAGCCCACAAGATATAGGTTAAAGCCCAATATCGAATTTCTTGTTGGTGGTAGTGAGTGAGACTTTTGGCCCATAAAATATGTAACTCGAGCCCATATATAACTTAGCTAGACGCTGGAAAATGCATGTCAAGTTGGCTCAAATGATTCAATTCTTGTAACTCTCACTTTCCTATAAAATAGGAACAAAATGATATTTAATCTCAAACATTGGATCTTTTAATTTGCTACGATATTTAATCTCAACCATTGGATCTTTTAATTTGCTATTTGTGATAATTGTAGCGGTTCATCCTAAGAATCAATCACAACCATATGTAACTAACAATCTGAAGCGAATAAAATAAATTGGTAAATGTAACTTTTTGGATATTTCAATTTATTTTTAAGAAATGGATAAATAGAAAAATATAAAAATTATTCTTTCCAAAATTATATTAACACAAATCAAAATAATATAAAAGAAAAAAAATAAAATACCGTATGGAATATAGAATAAATGAATCATAATTGTAGAATTCATTTGTAAATGAATTTATCATATTTATTATGCTAGGATTTAAAATAAAGAATTCAATTGAAGTTTACAAAATATTTGAAATAATTCTTAAATAAAAATTCATTTGTCTTTATTTTTTAAAATAACCTTCACATAATAATTTAATAAAAATACTAGTATAAAGAAAATAGGGAAGGAAAAAAGTGTATATATACACATATCCAAGGTTCCTTTTTTTTTTTTTTTTTTTCAGGTTTGACAAATAGAAAGGCAATCTAAAATCTGTAAGGTGGATGACTATGAATCGGCCAAAAAGGCTGTGGAGGCATTAGGTGATTAAGGGTAGAATTTTTTCAAATGCAAATTCAATAAACTAAGTGCAGCGGCAATCTTCCCAACAAGAGAACGCTATCCACAAGTGGGGAAGCAAATTCAACTAATTCAGAGGTGAACAAGGAGAAAAAGTTGTAGTCCATCAAATTAGCTCAAATGTAAATCAACCCTTGTTCAAATGATGGCAAAAAATATAAAGAAACAGATGATGTCAAAACTATAGAGGAACAAACGATGGCACAACATAATGAAAACTGAGATGATGAGCACTATGTTATGTGCAGATGGATAAGATAATTTGTATATGCAAGTTGTATCACTTCTTATTCAGATGTGTTATTTCATTGTACTTATTATTGTTAGTATTATGAGATATGATTGTGCATGAAGAAAAGACTTAATAGTTACATTGCATATATTTCTATCTCGTGGCTATTTTGCATTTTGTTGACTGTATTTTGCAAGGTACTTATAACAATGTTATGAAGTAGTATAAAGCATATAGCCGCTCAAACAATAACGGGCGCTTGGATAGAAGCAAAGTAGTTAATGAAGGAACAACCACTTCATAAAAGAAATGTAGATCAAACAACAATCGGTGCAAAGGAGAAACTTAAAGAGTACTTCGAGTAGACTACCCTAATCGATGGGGACATCGATTGTTTGGATGGGGGAGAATACACATGGAGATTCTACCTGGCTAGAAGGGGGGGAACGGTATAAATAGGGATAATATTAATAATATAATGTATAATCCTCTCTGAAGGGAGGTGGAGAATGGGTAGACAATGATAATATGAAGTGGATAAGAGAAGGGATGTTGAAGTATGATCCTTAAAGTAGTAATAAAAGTAAAGGTGGGACATTGATGATATGTAATTATAGAGCGGAAGCATGTGGTTCCTAGAAGAAGAAAAGTAACGCAAAAACACAATACAAATTTTTGCATTGAGTTCTTCACAAGGCAGCGCAATAAGTAGATGCATAGAACCTTTCATTAGAGAGAGGAGAACAACAATGATGGTGGAGGAGAAGTACAGAGATGGTGCAACACGATCGATGAGGTCATCGGTCTATTTGAGTGGGAGAGAACATAGGAGTGTGAGTTCAACATCTCTACCCATGGTGCCTTATTATGGCAATATAATGGACGAAGTTTATTTTTATTAATAGGTTAAAAGATATTTAAAATGAAAAATTCATTTGGATTCAATATATAATCATAATCATATATAATAGTAACTTCATACTTTTAAAAAAAAATACTAAAAAAAGTAAATGGGGGCAGTTTAATCGATAATATTTGAAATAAGAAGACAATTTAGTTAATACAAATTTTAGTGAGTTAATATGTGAAATTCATTTGAAAATACCAACAATTTTAATAAGATCTAAACTAAGTTAACCTAATTACATAGAATTTAATTCACATATTTTTTTTTTATTTTAAACACAAAATTTTGAATTTTTAAATAAATTTCATAAAATTTTATGGAATTCATTTATTCTAGACGGATTCTAAAACTTTGTTTATGTTAAAACATATACAATGTAATATAATAAAAATTCATAATTTAGAGGTTTAAATGACATAAAATTTTTTTAAAAAATATAAAGTTGAATTTTAAATATTTTTTAAGAAAATAAATCATAGCCATGGAATGAAAAAGAGACAAGCTAAAAGAAGGATGTCTCCTCATTTTTCCAATGTCACAACGCACTGCTTGAAGACTGGACTATGAATTTGCTCATTCCCACCTAATTCAAATTTGTTATTAAATGCCAAACACAAATTTCAAATTTGGTGTTTTTCTGTATCTACAATCAACATTCAGCACAGTTAGAAAAATTAAACTACTAAAACTGATCGTGTCAAACTTATTTAGCTCAGTTTGATGTTTTACATAAGTGATTTTATTTCAATTTTAATGAAAAAAATAAAATATTTCCCATTCAATCTGATGTTTATTAAACCTACAAATATTGGACTAAATTGAAATAGTTCATCCAAATCAATTTTAGCCTATTCGGTTTCTATTTATTCAGTTTATATGAATTAATATGTAAGTTTTCTATACAATTTGTCCGTTTTCATCGTATTCTATTAAAACAGTTGGTACTATAATTGTTAGCATCGTCAAACAAATACTTCTTTCTTATAAAGTCAAAAAAGAAAGTAAAATATAATGAAAATTAAAAACAATTCAAACAAGACTTTTTACCCATTCCATAAACCATGTGATGGTTTAACTTTATATCTTTTCTGAAAATAATTATAATATTATTTTAATTTAAAAAAATAGTAATTAGTCATGAATTATTATTAAAATTAACACATGAAAAATCTTTATTTTCAAAAACAAATTATAAGTTATTTAAATTATGATTTTACTTCCTTCCAAAAATGAGGAATTAAAATATTTACTGAAATCATAAATTACAGATCTCAAAGTTAGACCCTAAGACCATATTTGATATGGTGTAATCAACTATGTAATGGAATGTGGAGTACATTACACGACTAATTATATTGTTTGGTTAGATTTTTTTCGGACAACGTAATATAATTGAGATTACATATGTAATTTTTATTACTTAATTTGATGTAATATTCATTACATAAAAAAAATACATATATTGTTCATTACATCAAGCATATGTAATACCAATTATATCAAGTTATCATAATAAAAATTTTACCATTGAAGGTTGTTTAACACAATCACCTCACCACCACTGCTTACCGCAACCACCACCATAGCGCTACCACTACCATCATCGCTTAAGCACTACTCTACCACCTCTACCACCATCTCCACTACCACCACCACCATCAACACCACCGCTCCACCACTCCCACCATCACCACCTTACCACCACTATCGCTCCACTACTCCACCACCTTAACTACCACCACCACTATCGCTCCACCACCCTCATCGATCCCTCAACCACTACCACCATGACCACTGCTCCACCACCTCAACTATCACTCCTCCCATTACCACTGCTGCTCCACCACATCACCACTACCTCACCATCACTCAACCACCTCCGTCTCAACTATCATCACCATCTCCTCAACCACCAACCACACCACCATCATCACTCCATCACCATCACTGCTTCATCACCTCAACTGCCATTGCTCCTCCACCTCAACCACCACCACTGCTCCATCACATCACCACCACCTCAACTACCACCACTATCGCTCCACCATCATCACCATTGCTCCATTGCTTCTACCTCAACCACCACCACCACATCAATCACCATTATCACCACCACAACCATCGCTTTGGGTTGCTACCACCGTCACCTCAATCACTCTACCACCACCACTACTACCACCACCATCACCTTCACCACCACATAATAAGAGTTATATTATGGTGTTTAATATACAAGAAAAAATAAAAATCATATTTTATTATAGGAATGGAAAGAATAGAATGAAAAATCACTAAAAAGATTAAAATACCCTTAATTTTATATTTTAATTTAATTTATTCAATGAAAATATATAAAAAAGTTAATTTCTAATGACTTAATTAACATCTATTTTGTTATATCACATTAGGGGTAAGTATTCGGCTCGATCAATTCGGTTAACTCGGCTAATTTGATTTTGTGAATAAAGGTTCAGTTAAAAGTTCGATTAAAGAAAATTAAAATTTCAATAATCGGTTAAAAATTAATTTAACCTAATTAATCAAATTAATCGACTCAAAACTATCATTTTGGTTAAGTAGATATGTGACATCCCGACCCAGTAAAGTGATCCTAAAAGGACGGGTAGAGCAAGAGCTCTTGGCTAGCTTCTAAGATGGCAAAATAGCTAAGGTGATGAAATGCAAGACACAAGAATAAATCAAATAATATATCGAAGAAGGAAAAACTAATCATTAAAGGCGCCTTTTAGTGGAATGGCTGGAGAGTTGGAAGAACTCTAGGATTAAGCATGCTAGCTTGATAAAAATCCTAGGATGAGCGACCTTTTGGAAAGTTTTTCATTTCACCTGTTGAACAAAATCGTACGAGTCTTGTTGATCCAGTATGGGATGGAATCGGTCTGATCCAAAATGGACAATTCCTCTAATGGTTGAAGTCAGGACATAACAGTTGGTATCAGAGCTGGACCCTTTCCAGTAGATGTACGATTCGAGGATAAACCACGCAGAAGCTGGTGAGACTGTGACATCCCAACCTGGTAAAGCGATCCTAAGAGAGCGGGTAAAGCAAGGGCTCCTCACGAGCTTCTAGGATGGTAGGCTAACTAGGGTAGTGGAATGCGGGACATAGGAATAAATCGGATCATATATCGAAAAGGGAAAAACTAATCATTAGAGGTGCCTTTTGGTAGAATGTCTGGAGAGTTGGAAGAACTCCAGGGTTAGGCGTGCTCGCTTGAGAGAAATCCTAGGATGGAGCTGGCTTCATCCAAAGCGACATTTATATTTTATTTTGTGAAGGGAGATGATCGTACTTCTCAACCTATTCTAAGTCAAGGCAAACTGTATTTTTTCTTTCATTTTTAATACTTATTACATTTATGCCTAAATTTTATATTATTTATTCAAAATGAATTTAAATAATTGATATTTACGAAAATTATTTTAAAATCTATTAAAATATTTATAGAAATTCAAATTTTTAAGTTTAATTATAAACTTGATTTATGTAAGTATATGTTAATATATTGATTCTTTTGCAAGAGTTTGAGAAAAAAAATTTATTTTTTTTATTTTTTTTGGACATTAATAAGTATAATATATTAGATATTAGAATTCTTGAAAAAAATTATTTATTATAATAAAAAGAGCATGTTTTATTTTAAATATTATATAATATCTGCACACGAAATGAGAAGACGACTAGTTATTTAATATTGAGGTGACATTCAGAGTTTTATTTTTATTATTAATTTTTTTATTTATTCAATAATAATATAGTACACTTAAAAAAGAATGGAATTACTTTTCTATCTACAATTACATCATTAATTGCAACTGAGGATGCTATATTTATAAAAGGTCAAAATTAGGTAAAATCAATAAAAATGTCAAAATAGAGTGAAATCACAAAAACTTATAAAGTTCAGTATATCCTAATACATTGACTCCCTTTTTTAGTTATGAGGTACATCAAATTGGAAGAATAGTTAACTATATAATAAAATAATTTTCTTCTTCACTTATTAAATTAGTATAAATCATTCTATTTCTATGAAAATTCACCTATTATAAATTCAAACTTCATATCAGGATTTATTTATTAATTCACCGTTCTATTATTTGATACTAAGCTATTTTTTTACGTTTAAGAGCATTGCATACCGATAAGAACTATCATTGATTTATATCTATATTAATGCAAATCTGCAAACTTTAATTGTATAAGGAAACAATATCCAAGCGTAGCCCAATACAATCCTGAAATCACTTACCAATCTTTTATGTTTCTTTTGCAATCATTCACTAATCTTTTATGTTCTTTTTGTTATATTTTCCTTAACTTTTGTTACTACACCATGACTAAGGGATTGAATAAATTAGATGGTAATGAGGAGAACTAAGAGATACCGTACATTATTTTATAAATTTTTCTAACTTACTATTTACATTTTTAAGGTGTATAAAAATTTTGAAGAGGGACAGTAAAATGTAAAAAAATTTCTATCTCCATTCTTAGGTATTAAAGGATATCCTTCTATTTTGTGAATATCTATTTTACATGTTTTATTATTTGATTAAGATTTTATTATTTTTATTTTTAGTAATTTGTGTATTGTGCTTTTTGGAGTTGTCTTTAATCTTTTACCTAATTAGTGATACTGTGGGTATCTTTATTTTTTTATTTTAAAATTTTAAATTTTACAATTTACAATTTTGTCTTTGCATTTCTTTAATAGTATTGTCCAAATATCAGCAATAATAAAATTTAAAATAAGTATCATCTGCCTAACTAATTATTAAACACATTTAAAATATAATATGAATTATATAAATGGACCTGAGCATCGTGAAGTTTTTGAACTATTTAAAATTATTATTGAATCAAATTTTTTATTCTTTAATTCCGTTAAATTTGATAATTTTGACATTTCTTTTTCACTTGAACGACACTTTTAGATAATTAAAATAATATTAATTATTTTATTTCAATTTTATCTTCAGTTAAATATTTTTACTAAGTAAAACATCCGACAAAATGAATATTAATTAAAAATAATTTAGTTAATCATTCTTACTTTTCCTTCAGAATTAAAGCTATTTAATTATTTTGTTGAGGCTTGTGTAAAGTCAAACCCTATCAAATTAATAAAGGAAATATTACAGTACGATTCTTATAATTTGAGATATGCAATTAGTCTTTTTGTATTTTTTAAAATATACTAATTTTTTTTATGTTTTGCTTTTGTTATGCTATTCAGTTATTCTATTCAATTTTTATATCTTATTCATTAAGTTAATAAAAAAATATAATGATTAAAGAAAAAATATTAAAATATTATATAAAAAAATTACAGTATAGCCCATAATTTAAAAATACAACTAATCTTATTTATACTAATTTAGCTTAATTAAGAAGAAAAATCTCGATTCTTCCTTAAAAGAATGGAGGAAGAATCTTTTATTATTACGGGAAGAAGTACTCAAGTAAATTTTTAGATTAAAATTGAATTTTAATACCTGTCAAACTTCGTCTGCTCCCTAATTTAAGTATTTAAATATTTACATTATTTAAAAAAAATTCTTTTTTAATAGTTTTGACCTATCAAAACTTTAAAAATTATTTTAAAAAAATTAATCGTGGAACAAAGTTTAATATGCGGAAAGAAAGAAGTGTACAGGTAGTGATTTCATTTTCGCTCTTTATTACGTTTAACTCCATTCTCAAAAGGACCTGTTTTTTTTTTTTTTTGTAAATTACGAATCGGCCCCCTGTTCGATTAACCAATTCGACCTAGTGGTTCAGTTTGGTTTTGAAAACAATGCAAGGCTATTACATGGGAATTGGTTTGACCATTTTATCCTTGGAAATATTCAAAATCTTGAAAAATCATAGTAAAGAGAAAAATAATGAGAAAGTTCCACGTGGCGGTTCACGAAAACATTAGGCGCCACTGGTAAGCAAAACCACGTAGTAGTAGCCCACAATCACTAACGCATACAGTTTACTGGAACTTCCCTCCTCCAAGCCACCGCTGGTAAAATTGACGGCGAAGAAATGGTATTCTCGTACATTTATCTTCTGATTCCCACTATAAATAGCACCCAGTAGTCTTATCAATCTCTACTATTGGAGCTCTCCGTATTCAAGAAATCAAAGTATTGGAATTTTCTATCATCTTAATTTTCTAATCTCTGAAAGCGACCATGTCTGGCACAACCGGTCAGGTCATTCGTTGCAAAGGTATTCGATTAATTGCTTCGTCACTAGTTAATCTTTTTAAGCCGGGGTATTGTTTTTCGTATTTGTGGCTTTTCAGTTTTTGGTAAACTATTTATCTTTTTCTTTCCTGTACTTATTTATCTCCATGGATGTTGATCTTTTACTTGTTTTACTAGTCTGGTTTTTTTTTTTTTTTCCCGTTTTACATTATAATGGGCGATCTGTTATGATATTACTGGAACTGTTTGTCTAAATGTGCAAATGGGATATTGTAGCCGCGGTGGCATGGGAGGCAGGGAAACCACTAGTGATTGAAGAAGTGGAGGTGGCACCACCACAAGCTAATGAAGTTCGTTTGAAGATCCTCTTCACCTCATTATGTCACACTGATGTTTACTTTTGGGAGGCAAAGGTTAGATATTTAATATTAATCTGCACTTTTTTCCAATTTAATTGATTGTTGGAGGCTTGAAGCTAGAAGCTCTATATATTCACATTATGGCTTTAAAATTAAATGTTTATGTTCTTTTTACGTCGCAGGGACAATCGCCATTATTTCCTCGCATTTTTGGTCATGAAGCTAGTGGGTTAGTGGATCTCTAACAATCTGTTTATTTGGCTTTTGTAATAAAATATGTGTTGATTAGTTTTGTTTCATTTTGCCGGGGCTTAGAATTGTGGAGAGTGTTGGTCCTGGTGTGACTGATCTAAAACCAGGTGACCATGTCCTTCCTGTGTTCACTGGAGAATGCAAGGAGTGCCGCCATTGTAAATCAGAAGAGAGCAACATGTGTGACCTTCTCAGAATCAATACCGATAGAGGTGTTATGCTTGCTGATGGCCAATCAAGGTTCTCTATCAAAGGGAAGCCCATTTACCACTTTCTGGGCACCTCTACTTTCAGTGAATACACTGTTGTTCATGTTGGTTGTGTTGCAAAGATCAACCCTGATGCTCCTCTTGACAAAGTTTGTGTACTCAGTTGTGGAATCTCTACAGGTTTTGACCGAAACTGATGCACATTACTATCCCTAAATTAGTTACTGGTATTTGAATTTGTAATTTCACAGCCTTGGAGCCACTAGACGGCCCCATTACCAATAAAGATTGGACAATTCTGACTGCATTAATTTGATAATGATTTTGATGATCAATTTGGCCTTTATTGATGAAGGTCTTGGTGCCACTTTGAACGTTGCGAAACCCAAAAAGGGTCAGTCTGTTGCAATTTTTGGATTAGGCGCTGTTGGCCTTGCTGTAAGTTGTTCTTGTTTGCTTCCAAGCTTCGGTTTCTATAGCAACCACAAAAGGACCTTTAGGAGTTAATGCTCTCTTTCTATGTGATTTTTAGGCTGCAGAAGGGGCAAGAATATCTGGAGCTTCAAGGATCATCGGTGTAGATTTGAATGCCAGTCGATTTGAAGATGGTAGAGTGAATTTACATGAAAAACAACTTTACTATTAAACCTAAAACATGTTTTTTTCGCTATCTCGATTCCAATTGGTCTTAAATTGACAATGATTCTTGATTTGTTTGTCTTGCAGCCAAGAAGTTTGGTGTTAATGAGTTTGTGAATCCGAAAGATCATGACAAGCCTGTTCAACAGGTGGGTTCTGATACAATCTTGTTGTATTGTGCTCTCAATTGATCATTATCTTGGTTCTATTTTGGCATTTTATACCGAGTTATTAAATTGTTGTACTTAAATTGCATATTTTATGGACAATGTACGATTGAAAACTAGCACCACAAACCCAAACCATGGAATCCTTAATTTTTTGTGTGAAAACTTGTTTAAATGTTGAAATACTGATTTTGTAAATGTGATCGTCTTTTTATTAAAAAAAGTTCACAACTATTGATGTTGGAATTAATTTAATTTTTTATTTAGGTAATTGCTGAAATGACTGATGGGGGAGTTGACCGGAGCGTGGAATGCACTGGAAGTATCCAAGCCATGATCTCAGCATTTGAATGTGTTCATGACGTAAGCAGAGGCTAGCTTACTTGCAGAATATACTCTTTTAAAAGAGAAATATATATGAAATTCTTGAACTATTTTTGCTTATCAGGGTTGGGGTGTTGCTGTACTTGTTGGAGTCCCAAGCAAGGATGATGCATTCAAAACTCATCCTATGAATCTGTTGAATGAGAGAACTCTGAAAGGAACCTTCTTTGGCAATTACAAGCCTCGCAGCGATCTTCCTTCTGTTGTTGAGAAGTACATGAAAAGGGTAACTTTTTAAGATTTTTCCAATTGCAAAATAGATTCCTTATCTACTATAATTATTTCCATGTTGTAAATTTTATTTCCTTTTGTTCTGCAGGAGCTAGAAGTGGAGAAGTTCATCACTCACTCTGTTTCTTTCTCTGAGATTAACAAAGCATTTGAATATATGTTGAAAGGAGAGTCTTTGAGGTGCATTATTAGCATGGAGCACTAGAAAACTAAATGATGTCTGTTCAGTGGAGACAATGTCATGAGGAATGCTTATTACTATTGTTACTATATGAGGATCTTGTTAAGTTTGTGAAGAGATGAATAAGTGGTTTTTGCTTGCCTGATCCCAGCTTTGAACCTATGGAAGAAGATTTCTTTTGAATGTGGATAATTTTTGTGTCCTTTACTATGTTGTGTTATTCTTGGCCTTCCTTTCTTGTTTCTATTCTCCAAAATAGAGGGTTTATTTCAATAGCTAGAGTTGCTTGCAGTGAATTTGCCAATGCCAATAATTTTTAATTATTTTTTGTGAATGTACAAAAGGGAGTTCTATGCTATGCACTATCCAGAACAACAGACATCATAGTTGATCTCAAGACCTTTTTGCCATTTAGATTTCACAATTTAACGGAGTTGCAAAACAGGGGAAGTTTTATCTAAAAGCAGAGAAATGCAGGAAACGTATAAGCACTACAGTTGAAAGCACTAGAGAGCATATAGCAAGAAACAGAAGACTAACCAGCTTAATTAATATTAAAAGAAACATGGACATTAGGCAATCTTAGCAGCACTTCTGTTCCAATTATTACATCATCATAAAGTCAATACATGACACTTCCACTCTCTTAATAATAGTCGTACTTGTACACATCCATTTTCCTTGTAGTAAACACTAATTCACAAGAGATTTAATTTTTCATTACACCAAATAAAATTATCAACTAATAGCATCACACATTTCTTTTAGTATTTGCTAATTTTTGCACCATCTACATTCGACACACTCAATTTTCTGTCTCCATTTCTGGCTTTTTTGAGATTTTAATGTAATGCCCATTTCCAAATCCCAGCATTGGAGTTCTAACAATTTCCCCTTCCTTCACGTTGGTCCACCTGACACAAAAAAATTCATTCCCATGAAAAATAAAAAACTACTGTTTTTCTTTTCTTTTCTTTTCTTTTTAAAAAGAAAATTTCCAACAACCCACCACTTATTAATTTTTCCAAGCATTTGTATCCAGACTTAAATCTATGATAACTCTTAATCAATTTCTTCTCAATTGTTAAAAATGACAAGCAGTTTTCGTCAAATGCGTATAATTATAACTAATGTATAAAGGTTATTGATGAACCAATAATATATTCGGAGCACCCCAACAAGAAGAACAAGTACCGAACACATCACTAAATACTGAACAAGGTGATAGAACCGAATAAAGATGCATCCGAATGAAGATATCAATGAAATCTGGACCGCTAGGTCAAAGACCATTAAAGTCAATTAATGGCCTTAAAGAGTTTTTAATGTTTAGTTTAATGACTAGATTATATTTTCATTAGTTACAAATGATATTGTACTATAAAAATTAAGTAGATAAGGAAAGAAGGGCATGATTGGCATTCGATAAATTCTTAAATCATCAGTTATGATAAAATAATTTTTTAAAAAGATTTTGGTAGAAATATAATTTTTCCAAAAAAAAATAATTTTTTTTTAGTGATTAGGTTTGTAAAATTTAAATGATACAATTAAAAATTTACCTATATTTGGTTACGAAGACATGAAGAAAAACTGCCACCAACACTTTACTGAACTCAGCTCCACCGCAAGATCTCATTCCTCCACCGAACGGGATAAAATTTTTGGCACGAACATTTGGTCCCAAATCCTGTTTGTTGATCTTTCAGTTTTTTAAATAGAAAAGTTGAATTTTTTTTTTTTTTTTTTTTTTTTTTTTTGGGCTTATTACAGTTGATTCAAATTTAAGCTCCTACCTTCCATCGCCAAGGATTGAAAGCAAGCGGGTCTTCATATATATCTGGATTCAAGTGAAGAGAAGATGGAACTATCATAATTGTCCATCCTTTTGGAATTGTATATCCTGTGAAATTTGCAGTTTATATATTAATTATCCAAAGAAATGACAAAAGCAAGCCAAGTAGGCTGAATGGTTATCGCTTTGGTTCGCTTTATATTAATTCAGTTCGACTCGAATCTGAATCAACTAAATGCTCACCCCGAAGACTAAGAATGCATTAGCTATATATATATATATATATATATATATATATATATATATATTAAAGAAGAACAGCTACCATTTATGTCAATATCTTCAATTGTTCTTCTTAAGATCCCTACAGAACCGCTCATCCTAAGTGCTTCATTGATAACCTGCAAATCCAACATAAGTGTCAAGAACATAATAATGAACATGTGAATAAATAGTTATATTCTTGAAAACTCACATGCATTGTGAAAGTCATCGACTTGTATTCCTTCCATGTTAATCCAGTTTCTTTATTTTCCCTGTTACATATGATCTCCTCGTTTTCCTTCTGAATAATGACATATAAACAGAAAACGCCTGGTTGGTCAATCACAGTGATTCCCAAATAATTTTATTGGTTGCTTGAAGAGTTCAGGTATACATACCACTAATTCTCGCATGACAAGAGGATGCTCAGTCAGTAGCTTAATGGCCAGAGTAAGAGTTGAAGGGATAGTTTCAGAGGTGGCAAGTAGAAGTGCAAAGATAACAAAAGAAACAAGATCATCATTCAACAAATTCTCTGCTTTCATGTCTTCTATTAGACGACCAAGGAAATCTTCTCTTCTTGTTCCAGGACATGCTCTTCTCTCCTCCATTGTTTCCCTTATTGTTTTCAAGATTTTCTTTTGATTCTGACCACGGAAAACGGAGTGTAATTGGAATCATAAACCAAGCAAGAAATTTAAGGAAGAAAATGGAGTATGTTCAATATATATTTAAACTACCTGCATGCACTGGTGGAAGGCAGTTCCAGGTATATCCAAAGGAAAAGAAAACAGGCCTTGTATAAAGCTTGCAAATGTTTCACTTAGACTTTCCCCTTGTTTTTCACTATCATAACTAAATAGCAGCTTTGAAGTGAAATCCAATATCATCTGAAAGGCCAAAAAAACTGATTAAAATATAAAAGACTTACCTACATCGAACAATCTAATAACAATAATTAGTGCAAATAAGAGTATGAGTATCTAATTAGAAATTAAAAAATAGCAATTTACAACACACCTTGGAACATTCATGTTTGACTTCCACAGATTCCTGCATTGTCCAAGCCTGCAAGGAATGGTTAACCATTTCTTCCAATTGAGGAAGGAGCTTTCCCTTAAGCCTCTCAGGACCAAAGTGCTCTGAAATTAATTTCTTGAGGTGCTTGTGAATATATCCAATAAAACCCTCTTTAAGAGAACCATTTTGGCCCAGAAGCTCAGCAAATGAATCAAGATACCATAACTCTACCAACTTCCCTTCTTGTTGAAGTATGAAATAATTGAAATCAGCATCTGATGATACCACAACTGGTCTACCAGCCAAGCCGGTTTTGAACATTGGCCCATATCTATACACACACACATATATATATATATATATAAAACAATTAAACACATATAATTTGTAACCCAAAAGGAGAAAATTGAAGTTTAGGATTAAGAATATTTAACTTTGAAACTTACTTCTTAATTCTGTTCTTGACAAAAGGAGGCATGTCTAAAGACTTGCTAGGGATAAAGAATTGAATGGTCTCTCCAATGAGTGGGAAACCCATAGAACCAGGAGGGAGGGTTCCATTACAAGGAGGATTTCTCCATTTATAAACCCAATTCCCAATGTACATTACAAAAAATGCCACAATAAAAATACCCACTGGCCACATTGTAACCTAATATTTGAAATAGAAACAGAAGTTGCTATTTTTCAAATGAAGGGATGAATTGCTCTCTATATATATACATATAAGATCAAAAGAAAAAGGATTAAGATAGAAGATGTGAATGATTAGATATGAACAACCAATAACTGTCCATCATCGTATATGACACAAATTTCGTTAGGATAATTTACTGAAAGTATGGGCGGCATGTAGCAAAGTATAGCAAAAGCTTGGTTCGAACATTAATTTCTATCATAAAAGCTTGTATGACTTAAGATGAACTGTTCATGCATGGGCAAGTTTCAATGGTTTCAGGCATAAATGCATGTGAAAATAGATCAATATATAGTGACTTAATTTTATTATATTTGATACTACGAGCTGTATGTTCAGTAACTTATATTAGACCCATCTCCAATCTTTAAGTTGGTGTCTCATGCATGCTGTACGAGCTGTATGTTCAATGCCTGTCATATCTCCAAGCTGCACAGACTAAGTCATTCTTCTGTCTGTCTGAACTCCCTTTGGTCTTTGCTTCATGAACAACTAATTAATATTGTTTAGGACTACGTTTGTTAAACTATAAATGTAATATAATGTAAAATAGTTAAATATATTTTTAGTGTCCTGCAATAAATTATCCCTTTTTAACAGAATATTGCAGATAACACTATTAAATGAAAATTTTTTGATGTTAATAAGAATTAAAAGAAATACTAATCTGCTGCATAAAACCTTTGGAACTAATTAAAGCTGTTGTTATTGTTATTAACAGTAGTAGTTCGTTTCGGCGCTTGTAACCTTAATGGATTGACCTTATCTGAGTAGGATTTCATTATAATTCTGTAGATTGAGGATACTTATAGTTAATACAAAACATTTGCTTACATATAACAACGTTATTGAGATTCTATAAAAAATTTACACATGTGAATTGTAATTTGTAAGACAAAATATCAAATGATTGTTCTAACACTTTTATAATGAAAATATTTCTTTTTTACATTTTGATAACATGTTCATCAAGTTAATGTATTGATGGTTTAGCTGTAGAGAAGAGTCGGTTTGAGGTGGGAAGTCAACCGTATAGTATGATTGCAATGCAATTGACTTGTCACCATCAACTGGATCGATCATACAGATATTAATAAGCGTTCATCCCTCTACACACCCATCCCCTTCATCTCTATCTATAAAAATAAATGTTGAAAATAATAAACTTAATAACGAATTTGCTTTCCAAGAACATCAGAAAAAGGCTAATAAAAATTTCATTTACGAAAATTTTTCATATTTAGAAAAACAAGAAAACGAGACTCGCTAATTTTACAAGGCAACCTCCCTATTGAAAATCCAGCTAAATTTCACCCCTTGTGGACCCAACTTCTTGGCCTTCTCTTCAGCTCGCTCCTGCAACTTCCTAATCCTAGGTGCTAATCCGCACACAAAGTCCTGCGCACGTCTCCCCTCATCCGTCAATCCTTCCAGCTTCTCCAATCTCCACCGTCCGATTAAGAACTCCATAATATCAGCATAATCACCGGCCGTATATACTCCAAGCCGCTGAGCCACTGCCGAGAAATGATCAAACAAATGCGGGTCCTGCCCATCGTACATCAAGTGAGCCGGCATCGTGATTTTCTTTCGCATCATGTCTCCAATCGCTACCACTGCTCCTGTGGGGTCTACCTCAAGAAGCTTTTCGACGATCTTAGCGTACGCGTTCTCGTGACGCTTCTCGTCCGCTGCTATGGTACCGCATATACGCGCCAGTACTGGATCACCTCTCTCCTTAGCTAAACGCGCCGTATTGCCGTGCGATACAAATGTGGCTCTCTCTTGAAATGACGTGTACACAAAGCCCAAGTACGGGTTGTTTTCTGATCCTGGGTCCTAAATATTAAATGTTTTTTTTGTAATGTTTTCGATCGAACATAACATATAAATGCTTAATTAAATTTTAAAATAAAATGTTCTAAATCTAGCTAAAATTTAATTATATACGCATCTCCAAAAAAAAAAAAAAATCCAATTATATTCAAAACCCAACTTATTAAATTCAGTTAAATTTTTAGAATAACTCTAAATAAATGTATTTTAAAAAAATTAATCAGTAAATAAATTTAAATTTTAAAATTATTTCTATTTATTTTGAAAATTAGCTAGATTTATTTTTGAAAAAACTATTGACATAATAATTATGGAGGCTTCAACTATAAACAATTTCGTCATGAAACTCTGATGGTTTGAAATTTACAAAATTCATGGAAAATTTCATGTTCTTTAAAAAATTTTAATTAATTATATTCAAATTCATAAAATTAAAGTTTATACCAAATAAAAAAATTTAAATTTATAAATAAATTTTACAAAATTTATGATAATTCATTTATTTCAAATAGAGTTAAACTTATTTTATATACTAATGAAAATAAAAAAAATCAAAATTATTTAAAATTATAAACCAAATTGAATCGATTAACGAAAAAGCAAATTTAAATATCTAGAAATTGGTTATTATATTGTAATTAAAAATAATTTATTTATTGCATAAGAGATTATTAATCGAAAAATTACCATTCCAGCTCCAATCAAATACTGCACGGTCCGCTCAATCATCAACATATCAACCCGACCCGACAAATACAAGTAAGTTCTCAGCAAATCACCATGTCGGTTCTCCTCGGCGGTCCAGGCCCGAGTCCACAATGCCCATGGGTTTCGGCTTGCTCCAGTCTCGTCTCTAACTCCATCCAGCGTATTAATCATGGTCTGATATGTAGGCAATGCATCCTCAGTGATCATATCACCCACCAGTACTACAAAGTAATCATCAGGAAGGTCAGCCGTCCGATGACGTAGGGCCCGCACTTGATCAGTGAATTCGTCAAATGGTAGTGTGGGGTCAGGCAGCCAGTTTTGTGGCTGCCAGCAATTTTCTACCGGTTTAAGAAGTGGAAGCACATTATCTGTGGCCCAAGTTTCCAAGGATTTAAATATTTCAATCTTTTCAGGTGGCATGGAATGGGTCTTTTGGTTCTTTAATAGAGGTGGCGGTGGAGCAGCCACGGCGGTGATAGATGGTAGACGGCGGTTTTTGACGGTGAGACGGTGGTGGTGAGTGTGTGGTATCCATGTGTTGAAGTAGCGGGTGGCTAGCATTGTAGCACCTGAGTGCTTATTGTCAAGTGAAACTGGAGTAGCAGAAGCATTAAAGTGCAGGTTCTATATATATACGAAAATGGTGATGAGAATATAGAAATTAGAAAACAAGGGGTGCAGTGGTTTTGTGTGTAAAGGAAAGGAAAACCTGTGGACTTTGAGAAGGAAGATTTCATTGGTAATATCGAAATTTTTATTTACTAATTTCATCAACTAAATCCAAGTCCTCCTTTTTTTTGTGTTCTGACATCAAACCCAAATTCCAATTTTTAGCTCATAAACATTTATATTTTCATAATTTTTAATAACAAGTATCACTATAATAACTGGAGAATCTATAAAATTAGGTGGACCAAAAATAATGACTTTAGGTCTAAGTTGTACAAGACAACAATTTTTGCTGCAACTACTATTAATATTTGATAATGATTTGGTTTAATTGTCTAAAAACATTTATGTACCAAGACACTGATTCGCATACGAGTCTCCAAATGGATGGTTCGATTCTAAATCCAACCGCAAAAACCCAAAATTGAAAGTAAATTTTTGAAATAATTATTCAAAAACTGAAAGCCCAAATTATGGAAGATTTCAAATCGAAAACCAATAACCAAATTAAAAACTCAAAATAATTTAATTCGTTCGATTTTTAGTTTTTTCTTAAAGTTGGCTCACCTTCAGATTCGGGTATCTTTTCCAAGTGAATTTTCTTTTTATATATAAACTTGTAAGGCCTTGGGTTGAACTCAGGTTTACTTGTTTAGGAATTAAGCTCCTCCGCTCGTATTTTCTGCAAGTGGCTGTAGCATCGAAATTTGAAATAACTCCAGAAGAGCAGCAAGTAAGACACCTGTGTGTCTTACACTTGAAATCGACAAATGTATGAAATGCAGGATATGGCATGATTTAGAAAATACCTGCTCTCTCTTTCTCCTAAAACATAAAACTTCTCTTCTTCCACTGATTGGTGGTTATTACCTCTTTCCCTTTTTCATTTTTTTTTTTTTTTTTTTGCAAATAATCATTCTTATATTTGTATACTTACTTTGAATTATTGTCATTCAAATATCTAAATTTATTGTTATTTATATCTTTGAATTTTATTTTTAAATTTAATTTTGAATTATTATTATCATCATTATAGTAATTTTATTTAGCTTCTTTTGTTATTTAAATAGTTATGTAGAGAAAAATACATATTTTCACTCTAATAAAAGGAAAAAATTTAAAAATAATTAGAATGAATTTTTAAAGAGATAACGTAGTCAAATAGTCGTCATAGATAGACACCGAGTAAGACAAACAATCACTTATGATATAAATATTATATTTTATTAACTCGATTAAATATTTCAAAATAAATTTATATTTTTTTATTCTTTACATAAGCCTTTATTATTCAACTTTCTATATAAAAATATATCCATTTATATCTTATATTTGGATATAATTTTCTCTTAATGAAATTTTAAATCATAAAATAGTAATCATATATGTAATATTATATATATATATATATATATGTGTGTGTGTGTGGAAAAAAAGTGAGAATCAGAGAGTATTAGGATTCCTAAAAATAATTTTATTAAATTTATAGATTAATAAAAATATTTTTAAAATATTTAATTGTTTTGTTAAAAATAAAGTTAATTTTGATTTGATAGGTTAGATTAGTTCTCTAATTAAATCTACATTTTATTGGTTAAAAATAAATAAAATTTATTAAAAAAAACTTCAATAGTATGCATAAATAATTATAAATTTAATAAAAATGAAAATTTTAATAAAATCTTTTATTGAGAAGTTTCAAACTAATTAAAATTTTAAATTAATGCCCTATTGTAAAAATTTTGTCATATGTTAATGAGAAATTATAAACTTGTTTAGTTTCCGAAAATTAACTCATCTCTAAAAAATATATTATTTATTGATATGACAAAAAGAAAGCTTATAATTTTTTATTAAGATATGGTTTATAAATTAAAAAATATGAATTTATAAAATTATAATAAATTTATTATGTTTGAAAAAAAATTTACTCTCTTAAAAATGAGAAGTCATTTTTTTTAAATTGATTTAATTTTCCTTTGATGGAAAATATTATTTGTTGACTTATTTTCTTGAATTCTCCAAACAATGGAAAATTGTGAAAAGTATTTTCTATAAATTATTTTTTTGAACGCTCCAAACAAATAGTTCACTTTCTATTGTATATTCCATATATCCTGAAAAGATAGATCACTTTTTATTTTCACACAGATTAATAAATAATAATTATTATAGTTAAAGTTTAAAGGATAATTTTATACATATAATTTTTTTATTATGCTCGTACACATGAGCAATTATTATATTAGAATAATAAATAAAAATTATTGAAAATAAAATAAAATTTAATAAAGATACAGTAGACAATTTAAAGATTAATTATAATGTAAAAAAATTATTTTTATACAAACTGATATTCAATACATTTTAAGTTCAAATTAAATAAATTTTAATGAGCGGTATTAATAAATTAAGGTTCAACCAATGAAATTAAGCTCATTAATGTTTAAGATTATACTATTATGCGTATTTGTGTTAGACCATAGATGATAGGTGGCCTCAGGTTACAAGATTGGACTAATTGATTGGTTATCAAAATTTTAAAATAACTATTTAAATTTAATTAAGATGAGTCGATTTAATTTGATTTTTTTATTAATTTTTTATTATTATCATGGAAGTTTATATATAATTAAACGTATAACACAGTTTGACATAAATTTTATTTCAATTCATATTCAACATTTTCAAAAGGGCACATTTATCATATGCATTGTAATTAAATTAATAATTGAATAATTAATAATTACGTATGGATAATTAGGCCTTGTGTTCAAGCTGGGAATGGTAAGAAGCAGAAGTAGAGGGTGCATCCATCTCCAAGGACTCGCTACCTTTAGCTTGACCCACCTTTTCTTCCTTCTTGATTACTTCATCAACATGCACATCATCTTCAATCTCTAGCACTATAGCATGAGGTCCATGAGGACCTTCGACAATGGCTTCCTTAATTTTCTTGTGTTCATCTACATGGATAAGATCAGTTTCCTTTATTTCCTTCTTCTTCTTCTTTTTCTTGAGGAAGCAACAAAGACAAACTGCAAGAAATGCAAGAAAGAAAACCCCACCAAATGACACAAACACAATGACTATTGTTGTTGTACTGTTGTTGCTAGGTGATGGTGCTGGTGGCAACGGTGGCGGTGGTGATGGCCGCACATGAGGTGGTGGTGGCGGCGGTGGACGTACAGGAGGTCGTGGCGGGGGCTGGAAAGGGTGGGTAGGTGGTGGAGGAGAAGAATAGGGGAAGGGAAAGTTATCTGGGGAGGACATTGTTAATATTAGTTTCAAGAAATTAAGTGTATTTTAGATATTTGTGAAGTGAATTGGTAAATAATGGTGTTTGGGCTAAGGAGTATTTGTAGTGAGAGGTTTGGATTATTTTTTATAGTTGAAATTCATAACAAGTTTTTAGTGACTTGACTCTCATTCTAAGCTTTGTTAGATATTCGGTTGTTTGCATTGGAAAATACTTCTCTTTCTCCCAGCTTTTCTAATTCTATAGTTCATGACTTCATGTTTGCATATTTGAACTCATAAACTTATTGAATTAACGTTGTTGATTTTTACATAGTGAAATGATGCAACAAACTTGTATTGAAGACAAATATTCTTACGTTTGTTATTTTGTTTTTCCTTTTCCTTTTCCTTTTTCTTTAAACAAAGGAAAAAATCAAAAAATTATGTGGAGTATGAATCTTCAAGCCATCCATTTCATTTTCCCCCACACCATGCCAACTGCGTAACATAAAGAAAATATGTGAAAACAAATGTCACAACAGAGATCCTAACACATTTGTTAATTAACTAACAAATGTCACGCATTTTCTGTTTATCTCAACAAAATATTCTCATAAACCATTTCAAAGAATTTTGTAAAAAGAAGAAAAAAAAAAAAAAAGAATGAAATAGAATTTCTGATACCAATTAAATTGTTGCAGATTTTATATTCCAAACCCTGGAAATTAAACATTATTTTTTTTACATCAACAAGAAATGCAAGCTCAACAAATAAGCAGCAAATTTTAACAGCATTCAAGAGTGTTCATTTCTTAAGCTAAAGTAACTATGCATGAAACTGATATTAATGAAAATGTTACAGTGATGACAGACAATGATACAAAAGATGAAAAGAATATATATATATATATATATATATATATATAGTATTATCAGGTCAATATTTCTCGAACTTCTATTTCTGGTAAATCTTGCTCCTTTGAAATTACATCAGACTGGACCTGAAGGGTAGGCATGTAAGACAACAGGCACACTTGCTGCTTCATTATTATGGAATGGAGGGCTCATTTTTTTGACAGCAAATACGACAATAGAATTTCATTCCACGTATCAGGTACTCCAGGCAGACACCAGTGACTGCAATCAGCCACAGATGGATTGTCACTCCAGGTACCGACATGTGCATCACTCCGGAATGCCCCCATAGGTGTTACATGAAGAACCGTTACTGGAGTTGTCATTTTCTCCACAACCTTGAATATCATGTCTGAAACTGGACTCCGGTCTTTACCTCCAGTTTTTGACGAAGGGCGCCTTGTCACCTTGCAAGAAAGACGGTTCCTGCCTCTGTTATAGATATAACCGATACTATTAGTCACCTTTTGCATAGACTAATCAGTAAATTTGAAAATGGCAGACAGATATTTTCTCTTCCTTTTTATGAAAAAATAGAATGCCCTGTCATTAGCTTTAAAACAAGAAGTCTAAACCATTTTTGTATCAGCTTGTTGGCTTCAACGTGAACAATTCAAGAATAATTTGACAGAAGATTTTGATGACAATATGAATTAGCATTCTCATATAGAACATTGTCCATAATGTAGGCATGTCCACATGCAA
Organism: Jatropha podagrica; assembly: GCA_947857235.1. NCBI lineage: Eukaryota > Viridiplantae > Streptophyta > Magnoliopsida > Malpighiales > Euphorbiaceae > Jatropha > Jatropha podagrica. The sequence goes on along the minus strand of CANUEP010054938.1, from coordinate 57,487 downwards.
GTGAATTATTCAACCATCTTAAACTAGAAGTTATAGTATCAGATAGAAAAGGTGCAATCTACTGCGGCAATTTTCTCAGCCATTGCTCCATAAGTTTCTTTGCCTCATATTAACTATATAACATATACAATAATAGTCTTCCACATGGTTCACTTGACGCACTGGCACGGAACAGATTCTAACTGAGGGCATTCAAACACTATTCTTACAAAAAAACCAAAAACAATTCATTTTTTCATTTTTTTCATTTTTATCAACATCAGGCACCCAGTTATATCTGATCCACACCGAAGATATCCCTCCAGTTCTTGCAACCGGTAAAAATTCATGCACAAGCGGACGGTAGCCTAGAGTTAAGTGCATGTATGACTTAGGCACAAACCAAAGTTCAATTTCCCTTCTCCCAATGCTCAAAAATAAGAATGAAACAAAAATATATCAGTTCATAAACACAGAAATTATATTTGCATTTGGTAGCTTCTCAGAATTCTGCTGAAATTTTAGTAAAATAGTTTGCAAAAAACCATACTCTATATAAAATAAATTATCACCAGGAAGAAGAGGCATGTAGGACTAACAAATAAGGGGACAAACATGCAAACATCCAACATTCCAGAAAACTATCCAGAGCAGCACCAAGAACATTGTAACTGAAGACGAATTAGTTTTATGAGTAATAATACTCAAGACGAATAAAAACAAAAACAGAAGCCAAAAGAATGGTGAATAGCACACCTCCAATGTGAAGACTCAAAAGTCCGGAAAAATATACTTGTTCTATTTGCATTGATGGCAGTCTCAGCCCAGGATGCCCACGTGTTTAATGCTGTTTTGAAGCCAGCAGTGATAGGCATTCCTAGCTTCAGTGAACCACCAATCTGAAAATAACAGCCCCTGTCTGAAAAAGATGTTAGAAGCGCAACAGTTTGCCAAAAGTCTACTGAAATTTGCAAAAGCTAGAGGAAAAAGGATCTCTAGGTTTAAACATGTTAGAAGTTCACTGGAGAGACTACAGTATTGACTAAGCATGCCATTCCCTAGTACTCCAGATGCATATAACATAATGTCCTTTGAAAATTGGTTGACATAGAAGATAATAAAGAATAAAATATGGAGATAATTTGTCTCAATTAAGAATGCCACCAAACTCTAGATACATAGGTAAGTGGATATACATCTGTTATTTCCAAGTTCTTGATGACAAGTTATCTGTTATGTTCATTTAGAGATCCCATGTCAACATCCACAAAGGATAAGAACTATGAAGGATACTTTTACTAGTAAAAATATTAGCAATTCCTTCCAATCCACCACTATCTTGTCTTAAAGCTATTTCTCTTCTCATAGCTTTTACTTACTCCAACCTATGTATCAACTTTAATGGGAACCAGTGCACTGACTTACAACATACAGAAAAACAGCTAAAAGTCACCAACTTTACGCCACTAAAATAGTAAATATGTAACTGGACAATTGATGGCTGAAGGTAAGCTATGCTACAACATACAGAAAAACAGCTAAAAGTCACCAACTTTACGCCACTAAAATAGTAAAATTGTAACTGGACAATTGATGGCTGAAGGTAAGCTATGCTATAATTGAGGTGGCAATATAATGGTTCAAGCTGACTGACCTGAGGGCCTTCGGAGACTAACAAGATTCATATAGTTAGACTGACATGAAAATAATTAAGCATGAGTTGCAATAACAGCATGAGCTGCAGTCAATAACTTTGTATCCTTGCCCAGCTTTATCTAAGACAACCAATTCAAAGCAGATTGTGTTCTAGTTGGGTCGAGAAAAAAGAAATACTAATTTCTTCACTTTATTTATTTTAATAAGTAACAAAGTCTAACAAGCAAACTCCTAGTTCTTCAATCGGACAGACACGTACAGTGTGCAACAGATAGTTGATGTAACTAATTAGCGATATGCTATGATTGTAAAACCTTTCCAAATTTTTGCAATACAAAGAAGTCATCCTTTTAACTGATGAAATTGCAAAAGATGATATTATATGAAAATGTACTGTAAGGTTTGTCATGCATGCATTTATGGAGCTAATGAGGAGAAGTTAAATGAGGAATAGAAAAGGAAAAAGTAAACGACAGGTCGATATATCATATTATTTATTATAATTAATAAGGCACTGATGGTTTCGATCACAGTTCTTTAAATTAAATGTAGCCAAGGTCCACTATAATCAACATTAACAAATGCATAGAATCAGTCAGGAAAGCAGATAACTTACATTTCAAAAAGTTTACTTGGTGTCCACCAGTGCCCTGAATTAAATATTAAGACATCAGAATCAATCCACTCATGGCTAATATCATCCAACTTGTCAAGTCTAAGGGTTGATTTAACCCGCTTAGGAGCTCGCCTAGGCATTGGACCAGGTTGCACCAGGAAAACTGACCGGTAAAAATCAATTCTCAAATCAAATGAACTGAACCTTACACCTAAAAATCTAATTTGTTTAGTGATCTGATTCCCATTGACTTCATAAACACTCTTTTTGTCCTCCACACCTGTCATGAGCATACAAATCAAAGATTCCCACTGCGTTCTACTCAATGAATCGCCAACAAAGACAATCCTGTTCCCGCGCAGTTTTTCAAGAATTTGATGCACATTAAACCTTGGGACATCACAATTCTTGGGCTTCCACCTCCATTTTGTATAACCTGTATCTCTTCTCCCATTAGCTAAGCAATTAAATCCACGCTCTGCAAAAGGGCATTCCGAGGCATTATATAGAGGGTAACTTTCATCTTGAACCCAACTTCCTTTGAAAACACTGCATTCATTAACTGAACCATTGGAGATAGGAATCTCATATCCATCAATAACTGGCTGAAATCTAGGGAAAAGAAACAAATATGCAAATGCCATGGCCAAAAGGAATGATAACGACGAACCAACTAAAATAAAACCATTGAATGGTGGAAAGCTCCAGAATTTACAATGGTGCTTTACAATTATCTTGCCAAAACTGAAAACCCTTGTACCAAAGGGCCTCAAATGGCCAAAGGAACTTTGGTTGAAACCACCAACTGTCTCAATCATCTTTGTTCACATTGCATAGACATAAACAATTTCAATTAATTAGTTATTATGGATAAATTCCATGTAAGTAAACAAAACCAAAATTGACCTCCAGAAGTCAAATCAATACTGATACTCCTATTAAGCACAACCAGATCAGAACTTCAATAAAATCGAAGTCTAACAATTGATTTGAATGTCACATGAGTAAATAGAGAATCTTTAACAAGCATCCTCAAGCAAGTAAAAGAAAAAAAAATTATTCTTTGCACTTTCAGGCACTCAATAAAGAGAAACTTACAGCTTCTTCAAATGGGTCTTGCAGTAAACCAAAGCTTTTGTTGTGTGTGGAAACTCTGGTAGCTACAGCTAAAAGGAGCTGTTCTACGGAACAGTGGGAATTATGGTTGCAAGGTAAGGACACTTTAGTCATTTCATACATAAGTAGTGATGTACATTAACAGTTGGGTAGGTTTGGACATCATCTCACGGTTTTACGCAAACACCGAAAAAGACGCTGTCGGTGAATTAATAAAGCTTGGATCAGAGAAGCACTGTAGAGTAAGACCATTTTATTTTGACACGTGTCCAATATGGTTGGTTCAATTCAAAGATTACACAATTGAGTTTCTCCAACCAATAAATCATCGCACGCCTTCAGATCCATCCATTTTCGATTGCACTTTATTGCTCCCGTTTCAAGAGAAAGAAATTCATACTCCATCATTTCATCGATAATTACAAGATTAAAAAAAGTTAATTAAATTATATTTCCTCCAAAAAAACTCTTCATCTCATCATTAATTATAAAAATTATAACAGATCTAAAATGCAGTTTTAAAAAATACATTTATTATATATTTTTATCGTTTGTGTATCACTTACAATATTTTTTTATTAATTCCGTCTAATTTTATTAGAATGAGCTTGTTTTACATAATACATGCACAAAAACGAAAAAAAATTTTAGAGTCAAATTAAAGGTCAAAATTTTTTATTCATTAAAACTGCAAATTTATAAAATTTTTAACAAAAATAAAGGAAAAAAAAAACTTAAATTTTGACTCCAATTTAAAAGTGGGTACTAAAATCCGTATTTTAGTGTGAGTTCAAAAATATAATTTTTTAAAAAAGTACACTGTCTAGCAAAAGTGTGCAATTTCACATTTTTTAAAAAATACATAACTAATAATAATAAGGTCACAACGTGTCTTATAAAAAAATATAATCATTATAAGGATTTGAAAGAGTGCACAATAAAAAATAACAATGCCACAAAATGTATTGCAAAAGTGCACAACTAATAAATTAAAATATTATAAAAGACTTATAAAATTTCACAACCATTAACTAACAGAAATACAAAAATCAAAGTGTCATGTCTTGTTAACCTTGGTTTTCCCCTTTTTTAAATAATCAAAATACACCCAAACTTTTAAAAATAAAATAGTGCCATTTTTAAAACTTAACTAAATATAATATATATTCGTTCTTGACATCAATGATTGTATCTAAATTTATAATGATAAAAATGGACATATATTCATTAAACATGCAAATAAGAATTAACTCCAAATTATATAGCCAAATTTATACTATAAAATGAAATTAAAAAGTGAATTGATAACTTATCCCTTGAAACATGTATTTATTAAATATTAAAAATATCTGTGTCTATCACTTTTGTGTTCGTTAAGCTTCAATCTTGAAAAAAATATATATACTCCAAAGCTTTCTGGGTTAAAAAAATATATTAAAAAAATGAAAAAACGGGTCCAATGACAACATTATCCCTAATATATTACAAGAACAGAGATTGTCGATTGATTCATTTTCAATTGGCTGCAATGGGCATTAGGCACAAGCACACGCAAAGGTGCATTTAGGGACAAACCACGATTATGAAAACTAACCGTGGGGGCCATTAATTAAATTGGTTTGGAAATTGATTTCTCAACTAAAAGAAAAGACTAAAAAGCCCATCAACCTTTTCATCAAAATTTCACCCTTGATCAGTTATGTCAAATCTTCCAAAGATGCAAAGGTTCAACTATTTACAGTGAGGCAAACACTTGACGAGGATGGATATTACTTGTCAGTTCTCAACCTTCATATTCAAGACTGACAGACTGCGCATCAATGTACAACCTTGGCTGCAGTAGGTAATTGTGACTTAGAAATCAAGAAATGCTTCTGAGTTTACACAATTTCTGCAAAAGAAATTCTTAAATACAATGCAAAACTTGGTTAAATTAAACGGCCAGATAAATATTATGATCTAAATAATTTAACAAATGTGATTCTCAAAAGACTGAGAAGGAATAACTTACATTGAGCCCAAACTATTGATGTCAATAATAAACAGAGATTGTAACACATTCAGGAAACCACCTTGACCCAATATCCGGTTGACCAAGCCTCCACTCCATAACTCACTAACCACTTCATGCAGATTTAGACCTCAAAAGAGTCTTACATGTTCATTTCTATGCCTCGCAGTCAGAATGTGCGTCAGTGACAGCTTCTACATTCTCTAATCCATCAATTTATTTTGGCATAAATTTCATCTCTAACTGAGGCGCAGAGAAAGGCAGTGACTATTTGAGAAAGGAAAGTTTCACAATACGTCCTGGACAAAATAATCAATTACAGTAACATAACTATCTTCTTTCATAAGTGCTGTCAGATCTTCTAGAACTAAATCGATTTTTTCAGAACTAGAGTGAGACTTGTCTCCTGCAACAAAAATATTTGTCTTCTGTCCCACTACAATCCAACTACATCCAGGTAACTTCTTCAGTCCTTTCTCTCTCATTGCCCTCCTTAAGATATTAACATCATCCCAATTTCCTGATGCAGCATATATGTTAGAAAGAAGCACATAGGGTGAAGAATTTTGAGGTTCAAGCTCAATGAGTTTTTCAGCAGCTCGTTGACCTCTTATTTCATCCCCATGTATTCTGCAAGCCCCAAGCATCGTAGCCCAAATCATGGCATTAGGTTCAAAATTAAGCCTATAGATGAACTCTTCAGCTTCTTGGAGAAAACCCCACCTTCCCAGAAGATCAACCATGCAGGCACTATGATCCACTCTAGGCTGAATCCTATAATTGTTAATCATACTATCAAATATGTGACGGCCTTCTGATACCCTCCCTGCATGACTACATGCAGTGAGAGCACCTAGAAATGTGACATCATCAGGTCTAACATGTGTTTGCTTCATATCATCAAAGACTCTTAATGCGTCTTCTGCATAGCCATGTTTTGCAAATCCAACGATCATTGAGTTCCAAGAAATAACATCATTTTTACTACGCATTTCCTCAAAAACTTGCATGGAACTCCTTACATCCCCACATTTAGCATACATGTCTACAAGGGCACTACATGTCAATTCATCCAAATCAAAACCAGTACGGAAAATGAGTGAGTGAATCTCTGTACCATCTCTCATAGAAGATAAGATAGCACATGCTCTAAGCACACTGACAAATGCAGCTTGGTCAGGTAAGGCATCATAGCTACGCATCTCTTGGTAGAACTGCAAAGCCTCATCACTGCAATCATTTTGAGCGAGTCCTGAAATCATAGCAGTCCACAATATAGTGCTTTTTGGATTTGAAAACTCTGAGAAGAGAATACTTGCGTCTGCTTTTTTTAGTGAGTTCATGTACATGCCCAAGAGTGAGACACCCAAGAATTCATCATCATTCTGAAGGCCCCTCTTTAGAATAAGAGAGTGGATTTGCCTTCCTAGATTCAAATGTTGAGGTCCATTGCAAGCATCTAAAAGGCCGACAAAAGTTATTTCCGATGGATTCAATTCTTTGGCTTGCATCTCTTTAAATAGAATTGTTGCCTCTTGTAAATTAATAGAAGCATATCCTGCAATAAGTGCATTCATGGAGACCACGCTCCGCTCAGGCATGCAAGCAAGAATTTTATGGGCAGAGCTTACAGCGCCACACTTAGCATACATGTCAATAAGGGAGCTTCCAGCATAAAGGCTTGTTTCTAGACCAGTTTTGACAGATAAACAATGTATCTGTTTCCCTTGCTCAACACCTCTAATATTTGCGCATGCACTCAATATACTGGACAGTGACACTTCATCTGGTAGAATCCTAAGCAAATGCATTTTCTGAAACATAAGGAATGCCTCAACCTCATCTTCTTCCTGCACATATCCAACAATAATTGCATTCCAGGAAACATTGTCTCTATTCCTCATGAGCTCAAATTGCTGCCTTGCATCATCAAGAACCCCAGCTTTAGCATACATATCAATCAATGCATTTCCAACAAATAAGTTTAAGGCAAATTTATTCTTGATAATTAATGAATGCAACTGCCGACCCCCATCCAGATATCCCAAGCAAGCACATGCACTCAAAATACTGGTATAGGTAAACTCATCTGGATGAAAACCACAGTTCTTCATATTAAAGAACAATTCCAAGACTTCATTAGCACATCCACTTTGTGCATAACCTCCGAGCATAGCATTCCACAAGACTACATTCCGCTCATCTAAAGCATCAAAAACTTTTTTTGCAGCTTCAATCTTCTTACACTTGGCATACATGCTAACCAACGAACTTCCAACATAAACATTAGAGTCTAACCCCTGTTTAATTGCCTCTGCGTGAACTAGCAAGCCAAAGTCATGGGCAGTTAAACTTGCAATTGCACTCAATACACTTCCTAATGTGGATCTTGTGGATTTAACACCAGATTTTCTCATATTATGAAAAATCTCAATAGCTTTCACCTCGTAACCTCTCTGAGCATGCCCTGAAATCATCACATTCCATGCCACAACATTGGGTTTAGGCATCTGGGAGAATAAATCAGATGCATCATCAAGCCTTCCTAGACCGACACATGCATTTATAACAGTCACAAATGCCACCTGATCAGGTTTGCGGCCAACTTTCTTCATCTCATTAAAGACTTTGAATGCTTTCTCAGGCAAACCAGCTTTAACATAGCCAGCCATCATTGATGTCCAAGAAACTGTATCCAAATCCACTCCTCCATCAAATACCCTTCTACAGTCGTTCATGCTATTGCACTTAGCATACATATCAATAAGAGCACCCTCACAAAAAGAACTCGACTCAAGGCCCATTTTAACAACATTACAATGAACTAGTCGACCACTTTTGACACTCTCCAATCTCCCACAAGCCGACAAAACAATAGCAAAAGTGAACTCATTAGGCCACACCCCAAGACTCCTCAATGAGCTATAAGACTTGACAACCATATCCAGAAATCCATATTTAGAATACATTGACAGCATAGAGTTCCAAGCCAATATCTCCTTATTTTCAAGCCTATTAAACACCTTCTCAGCAAAATCCACATTGCCACACTTAGCGTAAAGGTCAAGGATGGCATTTCCTAGAGACCCTTTTGACCAAAACCCGAGTTTTAAGCTCTGCGCATGGATAATTCTGCTGGTTGTTGAAAAAAGCGATAGTCTTTGAGTCGTTTCATCGAACACGTGGTGGGTTTTGACCTGATTACGTTTCCGCAGGCAGGCCTGCAAGATACTGGTGTATGTTTGAAGCTTAGGATTTTGATTGAAGTGAGTAGAGTCGTATGGAACGGTAGAAAATGTGAGTTTGAAGTGGCAAGAATGTGGGTTTGAGGTGGGAGACGTTCTGAAGAAGAATTTGAGACGCATTGACACTGGGATGATTCTAACATGACTTCGTCAATTCAGTTCGTGAAATAAAATGGTGCAGTTGAGAATAAAGACAATTGGAATATGCCTTACGAGCGATGAGAACGAACGAGCAGCACTCCCGAAGCTAATTCATGCAGCTACTATGCAGCCGCTGGCCAATGATCAAGCATAGATAAATTTTGATTTGTGAGTTAATTATATGCTCTGTAGGAAAATTAAGAGGAGGATTATTACAATTAAACCTAATTAAAATTCCAAGAGTTGATTTTCATTTTTCTTTTATCTTAACGACAACTATGCGTTATCGTTGCGAAAGAGATGATGATTCTTATTTAAACGATTGGAATTCATGCACATAACTTGATTTACACTCTGTGTGGAAGGAAGATTAATGAAAATAATGAAAGAATCTAAACAATGAAAAATTATTAATTTTTTTTCTATTATTATTTTTCACCTTTGTTTTTGGATAACGAAGAAAATAAATTTTTTTTTTATTTTGAAAGAAAAATCATTCCACTTAAACTTAAACATTCCACCTATTTCCTCTCTCCAAATAGAGAGATTCTATCTATGTGAGATGGTGGAGAAAAATATAATTTTTCCTTCCTTCAATGTTTTTCCTTCTTTTCCAAACAAAGCACAATTGTAAGTATAATATATATCACGGAAATCCTATATATATATATATATAAAATATTAATAATTAATTGATTAAGATAGGATGTGAGTGTATTTATTTATATTTAAATAAAAAGACAAGATTATTATATCTGATATAATAAAATATAATCAGTGTTTGTTAAATTATATGTCAAGGGTATTTATAGAAATGGAGATAAATAAATTTTTAATTGATTTTTTATATTAAATTATAGCAACACCGAATCTGATAAATTCATTTATAAATATTTCACATCTATAATTTCAAACAAAATTCTACATTTTTTTTTTGTTAATTATTAAAATTTTATAAAATTAAATTTGTTAACCAGATATAATCTGATCAGTCTTCTCATTCGCCGAATTAAAAAAAAAAATCAATTACAAACATAGTCGTCATCAATTTGGTGAATTAAGAGCCTCAATAATATTCTCCCGGCCTATTAAACTTCCTAATGAATAAAACAGATAAATGTAGTGAGAGAATAAGAATTTGTATTGCCATCCTACTAGGAATTCAGGCACATTATATTTGACAAAAGAAACAAGCTTGAAATGAACAAACTCAATAACTTGGAAAAGGATGCTCTTGAAGCTAAAACAGAAACTTCCTATCTCTAGTATCTGTCCTTCAGTTCAATTCAAACATCTCTAAACTAGAATATGAAACTGGAAAACTGGAAACTACAGCTGACCTCTATCAAATCCATTATGAGTATGATCTTCCAATTTCAATTAGATACAAGCATCAGAAATGAAATCAAGATAAAATCCCTAACTAAAATTGAAAATCCCTTTTCTCTTTCAAATTATTATTATTGATTGAGACCCCCTTATCACTTCCTCTTATTGTTTTCAGAATTGCAATATATGAAACAACATGAAACTTTATCATGCTGCAACAAATGATGGAACAATTCTTAATCATCTATCGAAATATGTGTCCTATTAGGCAATCTCCGGCCACGCACAAACGAGCTGAATAGATGCAAAGCTCTTGATGGCTGTGCAAAAGGTACCATATGAGCAGCACCCCTTACTGTGGCAAAAGTCAATAAATTTCCATATTCTGTTGCCCAACCTCCAACCTGTTCAACATGAGAAAAACAGAAAACAGCAGGACATTTAGGCAAATGCAAAAAGGAAAAACGGTGAAATTGTTCTAGCGCTCAAGCACCTGGCCTTTGTGAAACCAAGCTCCATAAGGGACTGTAATCTTGAAGTTTAGATCATGAGCTAACTCCCGGACAAGTGTTCTTGAGCCCAAAAGCGGTACCACAGAATCTTGATCACCACTGCATTGATTAATTCAATAATATTCATGTTGATTTACAAGCTACATAATAATACAGAAGATGCATGTAATTTATACATCCTGTACAATATAGAACTTACCTGAACACCCAAACTGGAATACCATTTTGAATAATCTTTTTGAGAATGGGAAGTATGTCCTCATTACCATCGGTATCACTGTAATCTGAAACACTGTCCATCAAACCAAGGTACAAAAATTAGTTATACTGTGAATCAATATGCATATACATTAATGAGACAATTTTGATATTGCGCCAAACCTTAAGGCTGATATTGTTTGCCATAAAGTAACATCGCTAAAAAGTGAGTAGTAGACTTTACTTAGAAGTTAATGTGTGAGATGTCCGACAAGTTGGAATAACAATAACAGAGGCTAGATTATTAAACTAAGGGAGTAAAGAAGTTATTTGCTTTAAGATACCCTTTTCTCCTTAAGTTGCTTAGAAACCCAATTCAAATATTTCTCTTACCCACTGCACATGGTCCATCTATAGGGTAAGTTAGTTCGATTAGCATGAAGAGCCTTCTGAACATCAGGCAGGTTGAAATAGAAAGCTCTTTCATAGGTCATACACACATCAATTCCAACACTTAATTTGGTTGCCTGCATAATTTTTAAAATGAAAATTTTAAGGTGGATCACGAAAATGAACTTCCATTCAGGAATGATAATGCAAGAAGTAGATGATAAAAGAGAGCATACCAGTTTCCTCAATCGCAATTCTTGCTGGACTATAGATGGATAACAAACGTCCAGAATCACATCATAATTATTTATGTATTCACCAACTATATTATTTGCCTGCTCTATGGCTTCATTGCATGACTCTGTTACATTATGTGGATTTGCAAAGGTGTAGTCATCAAATTGACATTCACTCATGACCTTGAGGCCAATCTCATCAGAAATCATCCCATGAGACCAAAAGAATTCATATGTTGCTGGAATATCCCGATCAAGTCTAAGGAGTGGATTACCAATCTAACAAGAAGCAATCGGAACCAGGGAGAACAGGTAAACAATAGCTCAAAAAATATATATCTATATATAAGAAGCACAAGATACCATAGAATCACTAGAAAATGCAATTAAGTTTCCCTTACAGCAACTCCTTTAATATTAAACTTGAAACCCTTCGAATGTGAATTATGATCCAGAAGAACCTCTGCTAGCTGTGGAATGTAATGCCCTACATGAAAATACTCATCGACATAAGGAATCTACTAAAACTGAATTAAGAAGAAATGGTCACAGAAGTAATTATGTTGGTAGTGGAATGAAGAAATGGTCACAAATGTAATTAGGTTGGTAGTGGAATGAAGAAATGGTACAATATGTAAAGTTGCATTTCATATAAAACTTCAGAACTTCTTGTCTCTCCTACACCAAAAGTAGTTGTCATGAGCCAACTTCTAACTAAAAATGAAGTTAAAGTTGCTCTTAGAAATACTTTCTCGAGAGTAAAAGAGAGAGAAAAAGGGAAAAAAATTTGAAATTTCAATGTTCTCTGTCACACCTGCATAGCTCTCCCCTGTAAGAAATAGTTCCCGTGACTTAAATTCTGGGAACTTCTCGTACCATTTTAATAAGAACATATGCATATCCTTGGCTGCAAAGAATAAAAATGATACTTAGAATATTAGATCAATTTATTATAAACCATAAGACAAAAACTGTTATATCTGCATATCATCATACTACATTTCTTTAATCACACACTTAAATAAGTTGAAAGGAAATTAATGCAGCTATTAAAATATTTATTGTACCAGTTTTGGCATCCCCTGTAGTGTAATCAGAACTTGTATTTGAGTATGACCACCCTACTCCTGCAGGAGACTCAACAAAGAGGAGGTTTGATGCTGCAAAAATGAAAAAGAGAAAGTAAGTGCAAATTGAAAGCATTGACAACAGATACTCTGATTGAATTGTTTGCTAGCTTTATGCTACCTCTGTTCCAGGACATTGAATTTCTTCGAAGGCCTCTACCATCCCCTTTAGGATAAAAAGGGCCCAACTCTGTGAATGCACCTCCACCAATGGAGGAACAACCAGGACCTGAGCATGGAATGTCAATGTTAATTGTTGACAAATGAACCCTTCTCCTCCTATAATTAGAATTACACGAGTATACCCATGTATTTTAAAAAAGCTAGTTATTCATAAAAGAGAGGCATTATTTTTCGAACAATTTACTTTGCAAGGATTTCCATAAAAGCAGTAAAGTAATGATCTTTGGTTTGAATATGGCTGTTTCATGGCTAATTTTGAATAAAATTCAATGTACCATTAAAATTTTGGAAATTGCAAGATTTTTTTTGGGGTGTACTTCTGCAGTGTATCTCAATTAAGCAGAGAATTTGTGCATAAATAAAGAAGTAAATGCAAAGAAAATTTTGAAACAAAGCTACTTTTACGGAATCAGAGTAGATTTTCTCTGAATTTCAAGTTAGTGTCTTCTCAATATACAAAACAAACCTAATTATTCAAGAAAATTATATAACAATCATAGCACACTAAACATGTAAATAATGTTCCACAGAATAAAAGTCAGAATTTGGCACTCCGTTTGTTTTGAAAAAAAAAAATGGAAAAAGAAAATGAATCTCAACAGAGAAAGAAGGCAAAATAGAAAGAGAAACCCAACAATACAAACAAGAACAGTAAAAAAAAAAAAAGGGAAAAAGGAAACAAAGAAAACACCTAGAACTAAAAAGTTAGTGAAAAGAAATAAAATAGAAGAATCTCATTAACCATTTCCCAGACAAAACAGCCAACAAACAATATAATTAATCAAAATTATATAAAAAAATTAAACAGAGAAAGAAGAAGCAGCAAGACTAACCTCCATTGAGCCAAAGAGTAAGGGGTTTCTTGTCAGGGTCCTTATCAGCCTCAACAAAATAGTAAAACAAGCTTCTGCCATTCTTGACATCCACATCAACATACCCAGAAAATTGCCTAAACCCAACTTTTGGTTGGCCAGGCAAATTCACCACCAGATCCTTAATTGGGTAACCCTCCACCACAAAACTCACCAAAAACCCAAAACACAGCACACCACTCAAAGCCACATTACACCAGCACTTACCCATCTCACGAAACCCCATGATACTTACAGTCATAGAAGACCCACACCCTCTATCCATTAAAAAAAATTCCTTCTGTATGTGTAATAATTTATATGTACCATACAACAGGAAAACCCAGAGAACAGTCAAAAATAGAATGAGAAAAAGAGAGAATTCCCAATAATGATAAAACTATATGCATGCAGTGTATATGTGTGTTAAGTACTTTATCTGCTATTATGAAACAAATTCTGATTCAACAGGCACGTGAATTCTGAAGCTTGCTTTAACTAAAGGGCTGCCTCCTCATTGTATTTAGCCAAGATCTGAAATTTTTTACATGTAGAATTTACCATATGCATGTATACTTATATATAGCCTAGTCAGACGGAAAGAGAGACGTTGAGGAGTTGCTGTAGGCTAACAGGGCACTACTGGGCAATTGACCTTTTACAGAGAGAGAGAGAGAGAGAGAGAGATATTGGGAAAATAATAAATGCTAATGTTTAAGTTTTTGAAAAAGATTCATTCGGTATCTTCCAAAGATTGGTAACCGATAAGATAACAACTCAGAGTCAAATAAGTCAAAAGAATATATAGAGAAGCATTTTTTTTTTTTTAATAATAAAGAATTTTTTTGGCTTTACCGTTGATGTTAACTATAATAGATTAGTACTCTCAAAAAAAGTATAACAGATTAGTGGTTGAAATCTATTTTAAACTATTATAAAAAATGAAAATTTAAATCTTATCCAAAAAGAAAAAAGTATCTGTCCATCACATTTTATGCAGTTGGTCTTCTCACTTATTTTTCACAATAAAATATCCAATTTAATAAAAAAATAATAATTTATCATTTACCAAATTATAGTGTGGTAAGTGTATTATAATTTAAAATCCATAAAAGTATTATTTTTTATAATATAATAAATTTATTATAATTTTAATTTATTCAATATAAAAATAATTTTATAAATAAAAATTTAATAATAAAGATTAATTTTAAAATATTTAAATTAATATATATTTATAAATTTAAAACTATCAATCAAAATAAAGAGAAATATAATTTATTTTATATATTTTATAATTAATTAATATTTTAATAAATTAATCGGTTTAATCTTAATTATAATTTTAATAAATGTGTATATAATGATTTTTATATTATAAATACAATAAAATTATAGATTAAATTAACTCAAAATATTAAATATAATTATTTTAAATAAATTTAAGAATTAAATTGATTTAAAATATAAAATTAAATATTTTTAATTATTTTATATAAATTTTAAAGCTAAATTAATTAAAAAAATTAAATCTCACCCTCTTAATTCTGTTAAATAAATTGAAGGACTTCGTTCCGTTTGAACAGATCAGTACAATTTTGAAATGGAAAATAATGACAAAAGAATCAAATTTTTTGTCATTGGTAGTGGAGCCCACTTTCTAATTTTTGTATGCACGCGCGGGGCTCAAATATGGTCATCAAATGAACTTTGACTCTCAGCTTTCTGCTTTATATTATTTTCTGATATTGTGATAATCAAAATTTTTCGTAAGAAATTAAATCAAATAAAAAAAAATTAAAACTTAAAAAAACCATAATATTATTATTCTGGTCAATTGAATCTCAGAAAAAAAACCAGTTAAAGAATTTCAAAGTGAAAAATGAGATGATTAAAAGACAAAAAAAGGGCTAGAAGATCATAAAAAACAAAAATGATTCCACAAAATTCAAAAATTAATGAAAATCAGCAAGAGGATAAATTAAGATGAAACGGCAGTGAAAAATTCATAATTTATTTCAAGTACTAAAAATGCTGAGAGGAATCCTAGAAAGTTGTTGGTTGATTAATGATTAGTTAGCATCCAACACCTTCTATTCTACGTCTAGTGCAGATATTCCACAGCTCTACTTATGGGGGAAGAAGAAAAGGAATAGAAGAAAAATTAAAGGCTAAAAAGTAAATCAAGTGGATAATAAACTAATAGAAATAACATGAAAACCAAAATTGTCACAGACAAAAGCTATTGATGAACACCATAATTTTGCAGTCTCAAAAGTCCATAAATTAGCTCAACTACTACAATAAACAATTATGCAAATTCCAAAACCACAACTTCAAATTTTGAATTTTTTATTATTATTGCTCATTTCTTTAATTTCCACCTCTTTTTTTTTTTTTTTTCCTTTCACACAACAATACAGGTTAATGTCACTTGTCAAAGCATTGTAAGTCAGTAGAAGTTGAAAAACCAAAGTTGTGAGAGAACAAAACTAAATCTACGGGTCATTCTGTATAAGTTTTTTCTTCTTTTTCAATGACTGAGAGAAAGCATAGAGGTTAAGAAGGAGAAAACCATAGCCAGAGAGGAAATGTCAGTTTGTGAGCTAACTTCTAATTCAAGTCTCGTGTCTATATGAATCTGCAGAAGAGCTAAGCTTTTCTCCTTTAAAAAAGAAAAAGTTACAGGAATAGCACATTTATAAGGTATTATTTTGGATATTCTAAGCTGAATAAATTAGCAAACACTTTCTGGTCCCCAACATTCCTCCACTGTTTGCTGCCATATAGTGAAAAGAAACTTTGGTCCAGAGTGAGAACAAAAGAATAATTGATTCTGTTCATAAACACATGTACATGTACATGTGAACTGCGTGTATGAGAGAGAGGAGTGATATTTGGGCTGTGGAACATACCTTCAATTTGGATGATGCGATTCAGCAGCTTAATTTCCACAAAACAGAATGAACAAGCCAGATGATCAATAAAAGGAACCTGTAACCTGTCAAAAAGTTGAATTCATCACATACCAGGACAAATGAGTGTACAGCTAAGTCTTCTTTTTAAGAAGGCAAGCTGGAGAGAACTAGTGGTCAGTGGTTAAATCCCCTTCGAATATTT
Organism: Jatropha podagrica; assembly: GCA_947857235.1. Taxonomy (NCBI): domain Eukaryota; kingdom Viridiplantae; phylum Streptophyta; class Magnoliopsida; order Malpighiales; family Euphorbiaceae; genus Jatropha; species Jatropha podagrica. Next base: position 40,777 of record CANUEP010054938.1, on the reverse strand, counting down.
CTGATTAAAGTCCTAATAGGTTTATAATATCTTTTATATAAATATATTACCCTATTTGATGAAATACAAGAACAATATTGTTTTTTTCATACTAAATTACATGGTATGAGCCTTTGGCTCATTGATTTTTCTACTATTTCGCTATAAAGCTTCTAGGTCAGGAGCTGTTTTGTGTGATTTGCGGCTGTCTCTCCAGGTCAGTCACCTAGATACCATTTTTTTTGTCTCACCGCCACCCAAGGGAGGAAAAGCAACCTCCAATCGACACTTGCCCAAAATCCAGTGACCGGCGAGTGAGCCTCACACGCTGTCAGAAGATTTTGACGTTGTCCCACCCGTCAGCGAGTGGAGGCATGTGCAGTGGTTTCTAGCGATCGGTCTTCCAGTTCTAGGGTTGATTTGACGTCAGTAATAGTTTCCGGTGGTTAGTTTTTCGATCCGGCAACATTTTGGTAGGCATTCTATTTATTTTTGCTACTATTATTTGCAGCTTTAGTTCTGTTGGGTTTGTGTTATTATTTAGTGCCTCAATTTCTGTTGGAGTGTTTGGTTTTTATTCATAATGGATATTGAACCCCAAGATACAAAAGCCATTATTATTGAATTGATTCCAACAATGAATAAAATCACATAGCATAAATTGAAAAGGACTAATTATTTAGATTTGGAGTAAGACAATTAGAATCTATTTGCGGAGTGTTGAGAAGGATGATCATCTAATTGAAGATCCACAAACTGGTAACACTAGGCAAACTTGGCTAAGGGAAGATGCTAAGCTATTTCTACAGATTAGAAATTCTATTGACAGTGAAGTAATTGGTTTAATTAATCACTGTGAGTTTGTTAAGGAGTTGATGGAATATCTTGAATTTTTGTAATCGCGAAAAGGCAATTTGTCTCGTATGTATGAAGTTTGTAAAGGATTTTATCAGGCTGACTAGTAAGATAAGCCCCATACAGATTATTTCATGGAGTTTAAGAAGATTTATGAGGAGCTTAATGTTTTATTGCCTTTTAGCGTTGACATTAAGGTTCAACGGACTCAACGAGAACAAATGGTTGTGATGAGTTTTCTTGCAGGTCTTGCACCAGTTTTTGACACTGCCAAATTCTAGGTTCTTTCAAGCAATGACATCACCTCCCATCAGGAGACTTTCACAAGAATACTGCGTATAGAAGGATCTCATACACCTTCCTCTTCTGAAAACAGTGCCCTTATAAGTCATAGTCAGGTAGCTAGACAGCCAAGAACCAGAGGAAAAGGAGGAAATAACCGTAGTAATGGAGCAACCAATCGCGAAACAAGCATTATTATTTGCCATTATTGCCATGAACCCAATCACACTAAAAGATATTGCAAGAAACTGATAAATAAGCCACCAAGGGCAAATATGGTCACTTAAGATTCTACAATTGCTTCTTCTGCCAACACTGTAACAATTTCTGCTGTGGAGTATGCTGAGCTCTCTAGATATCGTTCCTCTAAGTCTATTGATTCCTCAATTGATGTTGCTACCAATTCAGATACTCCTAATACATGTCTCATATCTACCTCATCAGAGTGGGTCATTGATTCTGGTTGCACAAATCACATGATAGGTAACCCTAGTCTTCTATCTTCATTAAAAGAACCTAAACAATTTAATCGTCATGTTACTTTGGCTGATGGGTCCACATCTTCTGTCAAGTATATTGGAACCGCTACTCCTATCTCATCTCTTCCATTATCTTCTATTTTTTGTTTGCCTCATTTTTCATTTAATCTATTGGCTGTTAGCAAATTACTCGTATATTGAACTATTGTGTTAAATTTTATCCTACCTATTGTGTGTTTCAGGATCTTTTGACAAAGCGGATTATTGGTAGAGGATGTGAGTCTAGTGGCCTTTATCTTCTGGATGAACCAACTTCGTTATCTCTTGCTTGTGCGGGTGCTCTATCTCCTCTTAAGATTCATTGCCATTTGGGTCATCCTTTATTGTCAACTTTAAAGAAGTTATGTTCACAGTTTCAGTCTTTATCAGTTTTAGAATGTGAATCTTATCAATTTGTCAAACATCATAGGTTACCTTTAGTTTCTCGAGTTAATAAACAAGTTTCATCTCCTTTTAAGTTAGTTCATTCAGATGTTTGGGGTCCATGTCCTGTTATTTCTAAAACTGGATTTAGGTATTTTGTTACTTTTGTGGATGATTATTCTCGTGTTACTTGGTTATTTTTAATGAAAACTCGTTCTGAGATATTCTCCATTTTTTGTTCCTTCTATGCTGAGATTAAAGCTTAATTAATACATCTGTTCGCATACTGCAAAGTGATAATGCTAAAGCATATCTATCTAGTTTCTTCCAATCTTATATGTCACAGAATGGTATTCTCCATCAAAACATCGTGTGTTGATACTCCTTCTCAAAATGGGGTTGCAGAAAGAAAAAATAGACATATTCTTGAGGTCACTACGACACTTCTATTCCAAATAAAGGTCCCTAAATATTTTTGGGCTGATGCTATTTCTACTGTATGCTTCTTGATCAATCGCATGCCTTCCTCTGTGCTTAATGGTGAAATTCCTTATAATGTATTATTTCCCTCTAAGCTCCTATTTCCCATTGAACCTCATATTTTTGGTTGTGCTTGCTTTGTTCGTGATGTTCGTCCATAGGTATCTAAATTTGATCCCAAGTCCCTTCGTTGCATTTTCCTTGGGTATTCTCGGCATCAAAAGGGGTATCATTGTTTCTCTCCCGATCTTGACCAATATCTTATTTCTGTAGATGTCACATTCTTTGAGACTACTCCATTTTTTCCTTCTTCTTCTATATATAAGAGTGAGGGGGAGGATGATGAGCTTCTAGTCTACACTATCCAGCACTTTCCTAGCTCTTCTACTCCTACTCCTATTCTTGATCTTACACCTACTCCTGCTACAGCATCTACTACTCCTATTCCTGCTCCTACACCTGCATCTGCTCGCCCTTATTTTGATCAGGTTTATTCCAGAAGACCAAAGACTCTTGACTCACTTCCCCCACCAGTCGTTTCGACAAAAGATTCGGTTATCTCTACTCAACCTGAGCCTATAACATCCACTCCTCAGACGGACCTTGACCTTTCCATTGCTCTTCGAAAAGGTAAACGATAGTGTACCTATCCTATTTCTTCTTTTGTCCATTATGATCATCTGTCTGCTTCCTCTCGTTGTTTTATCAGTAACCTAGACACTATTTCTACTCCTAAAACTGTTGTTCAAGCTTTTTCCCATCCTAGTTGGTGTGCAGCAACGAAAGAGGAGGCGGTTGCCTTAGATACTACTGGTACCTGGGATCTTGTGCCTCTCCCGGTAGGTAAGAAAGCTATTGCATGTAAATGGGTTTTTACCATTAAAATGAATCCTGATGGATCCGTTGCTCGTCTCAAAGCTCGCCTAGTTGTTAAGGGCTATTCTCAAACCTATGGCCTTGATTACTCTGACACTTTTTCTCCCGTTGCCAAAATGTCTTCTATTCATTTGTTTATTTCCTTAGCAACTACTTTTGCTTGGCCTTTACATCAACTGGATATTAAGAATGCTTTTCTTCATGGAGATCTTCAAGAGGAAGTTTACATGGAGCAACCTTCAGGCTTTATTGCTCAGGGGGAGTCGGGTAAATTGTGTAAACTTCGCAAATCTCTTTATGGCTTAAAACAGAGTCCTCGAGCTTGGTTTGGTAGATTCTGTGATGTAGTACACCGATTCGGTATGCATAAGAGTACTTCTGATCATTTTGTATTTTTCAGAAGGGCTAAGACTGGTTTGATTCTACTTGTAGTTTATGTTGATGACATTGTTATTACAGGAAGTGATTCAGCTGGCATTACATCACTCAAATCGTTTCTCCAAACTCAGTTTCAGACAAAAGACTTAGGCTCATTGAAGTATTTTTTTGGGTATTGAAGTGTCTAAGTGTAAGAGAGGCATCTTCTTATCTCAAAGGAAGTATGTCCTTGACTTACTAGAGGAAACTGGAAAGCTGGGTGCCAAGCCATGCAGTGCTCCAATAACTCTTAATTTGCAACTTTCAACTGATGGTGAGTTATTTGATGATCCTGAGAAGTATAGAAGATTGGTGGGTAAATTGAATTACCTTACAGTAACACGTCCAGACATTGCTTACTCTGTGAGCATGTTAAGCCAATTTATGTCTTCTCCTACTGTTATCCATTGGGAAGTTTTATGACAAATTTTGTGCTACTTAAAAGGTAATCCGAGTCGTGGCTTGCTATATAGGAATCATGGGCATTTGACATTGAGTGTTTCTCAGATCCAGATTGGGCAGGTTCGAAGATTGATAGAAGGTCAACTTCAGGATATTATGTCTTTGTGGGAGGAAACTTGATATCGTGGAGAAGCAAGAAACAAAAAATAGTCTCACAATCGAGTGCTAAATCAGAATATCGAGCTATGGCTCAATCTACTTGTGAATTAATTTGGATTCGTCAGTTGTTAGAGGAAATTGGCTTCAAGTCGTCATTGCCTGCAAAATTATGGTGTGATAATCAAACTGCTCTTCACATTGTATCAAATCCAGTGTTCCATGAACGAACAAAACATATTCAGATTGATTGTCATTTCATTGATTGTCATTTCATTCGTGAAAATATACAACATGGTGTTATCTCTACTAGGCACAATAAAACAAGTGAACAAATAAGAGATATCTTTACAAAAGCTCTAAATAGACCTAGGATTGACGATCTTTGTAACAAATTGGGCATGATTAACATCTATGCTCCAACTTGGAGGGTGAGTGTTAAGGATTAGATGTAAATAAGAGTTCTACTGGGAATTAGAGTCCTAATAGATTTATAATAACTTGTATATAAATATGTTACCCTATTTGATGAAATACAAGAACAATATTATATTTTCCATACTAAATTACAACTAGAAATGAGAAATTGCGGCATTTTTACATCACACTTGGTTAAGTCTTGTATCTAGGAAATAATGTCATTATAGCCAATAAATATAAACCTTTCCACATTCAAACTCATCGAGATATTAGGAGGATTCCATTACAAAGGACAAAAGGGAAGGAAAAATTGGGATTGCTCATTCTGGACAACAATGTAACAATAGGAGCCCTGAAATACAACACTTGTGTGCATACACAATGCATCTGCACTAATGAGCCCAGGACTATAACTAAAACTTCAGTGATAAGAGTCGGAGTTAATATGAAGAACACAAATGCGTTTTGACTTTTGATTCAAAAATAACCAAAATCAGCTTCCATATTATATGCACTATATTGATTCCGATATTGAAAAACACTGTAACAGAAGACCAGCAATATATGCTTGATATATCAATAAATTATAAGAAAAACCCACAAGAGCTAATCTCATACCTTCGTGTTGAACAGGCTATAGTAATACACAGACACACACTCATACCTTCATACAAACAGTTTAATGGATCAAACACCATGGTTTATTTTGTATTCTTGTCCTCTGGCAACGCATAGCACATTTCCCAGGCTATTATTTCATGTTACTCTTTTTCGCATCTGTAAAACAAATAATTTGTTTCCAGACTTATTGGTGCAAAATATCTTTTTTTTTTTTTTCTAACATTTTTTTTTTATATGTACAGTACAATATATAACACTTCATCACTTGACATACAGAATGGTATGTAGACACAGCCAGTTGGGGACGGCACTTCATTTGTTGACAATAGCTGTTACCATGTGAGATGAATGAGTATTACTGAAGTTCCCTACAGTACAGGTATGCATGATCTCAGGGATGAAAAAAAAGAAGATAGAACAAAAAGTATACACTCAAATATCAGAATACAGTCGAACTAATAGCAAGGAATGAAAGGGCGTGTTCAAACGCCACTCTCTTTGCTTTTTGCTAAGTGGTCTTCCCTTCCCAGCTTTTTCTCTGTTTATCCTTACATCTGCCAAACCCCAGGTGCAACATTTTGTTTCCATATCAAAAGAAATGAGCTTGAAAATGCCATCACTTTCCGAAGATGAATCTAAACTAGCTGTATCACTGACATATTTCACATACATGGGCCGATCATTGAAGCGATCCAGCTCTTCAGGAATTCGAACTACCCTTTCCACACCAGGAGATGATACCTGAGGTAAAACACAAGCTTTTATACTTAAAAGTTAAATTAACCAATAGAAGGCAAATGTCATTCAAGCTTCATCTTTAAAGCATTAGCCATAACACATCAACCAAAAATGTGAAACTTGTAAAGATCAAATCAAGGTCCAATAGCCTTTTCAAATTAAGCTACTCAGTCTTTCTATTAAATACCATCAGCAAGCCAACCAGCTTTATTCAATCGTTAACTAGCAATTATTCCAAGATGGGAGCAAGTTCAACACCTAACCCTTCTCGGATGAGTCAAAAAAGAAAAATAAAATGCACTTACACCATTAGCACATAAAACATGAAATTAGCTTGGTATACACTAAAACATGAAACTTCATTTAGGATGTGTCTAAATTCTATGGATTACCTCCTACAAATGCAGTGTCAAAACTGTGTGTGTGAGAGTGTGTGTGTGTGTAAATATAAGAGAGAAAGGTGGCAATCATTACCTCTAAAGCTATATTATTTGCTATAGTTTTAGCAACCTCAGCCTCATCCAACCGGGATCTATAGGTTGTAGAAAAAGCTTCAATATCTTCCATATTGGGAGAACCAGACCTGAAATGCATAATTCTAAAATCAGATCCCAAGAAGTATTCCTTATAAACAGTAGGATATACTCTATGCAGCTTGTAGAAAACAAACAACTAATAGGAAGAGATACTAGAAAAGGTTAGTTAACATAAGATTTCCGAGTAAAATCAACAAACAACCAACAATATAACCGCATTTCAGATTTGGCCATCCACCATTAGCACATGCTTTAGTTGCAGTCCTAAAAATCAGTGAGCCATCTCATTATTTATAAAAATTGGTTACAAAAATTTTTATGTCAACGCACTAAAGATGTGTAGACCTAAGGAGACAAATGAACTATCTAATTGAGCAGTGCATCACATCACTTTCTATCACCACAGTCTTTTGTAACACATCTAATGACAAGTGTGAAATACAGACATTTGGACCACACAAATGAATAAAAATACCAATCATGTTCAGAATAGCATCTCAGCTCATTGCAAGTGTTATACAGAAGTTGTGAAATACAGTATACAGTTTAGTACAATAAAAAGGAATAATTGACCAAAAATATTAAGTGGAACTTCTAGGAAATATTTTCCCAAAACAAGACCTGATAGGATAAAAAAAATTTTTGACTCAAGCAAGCAACTTAGTTTCAGAAAAGCATTCATTACATTACATTCTAGTTCAGAGTTCGACAGAACCCTTTGTTATAAAAAATTCGATAGAATTAAACAAGGTTTTCATTCATGACATAAGAAATTACCATTAAGAAAGTTCAGATTCTAAATTTTCTGAGAGATGATTGAATTGACTGATAATTCTATTTAAAAGGCCAGTTATGTTAACACCATTTTGGTAGTGCCACGTGAAAGGGCAAATAATTGAAAAGAAGGATAACTCTAAGGTCAAGCATAAGCTGATAAACAGGAAGAGACAACAAAACACTTATTCAGGAAGATAATGAGGGACAATACTAACACTATTGTGACTGAAATCTCTCTCAGATGTCTCATCCATCTAAATTCCTATTTATGTTCATAACATTAGTGTTCTAATTTTAAGACTTATTATTCAATTTAAACAGCTCACCGAATTTCAAATCTACTTTGATGAAGATTGAGGCATAATATAAGTTCAAGTACATCTTTATCAATCCAGTTGTTGTCATTTTACACTGTTCAATACATGCTCAGTAACTGATTCACAGCAGACACGAAAAATGTACTGAGATATCACAACTTAGAAAAATTGTGTAGGAAATGCAATCATGGTGTGCAGTAACTGTAACAAATTCAATAGCATTTCTCATATGCTAAATCAAATAGTGCTTACTTATTTGTAAGCCTCTCGATGCGCACTTGAATAGTGAGATTTGACAATGTCTTAAATGCATATATTTTCAATTCACCATCAAAGGATTCACAAACTTCCTCAGCTATCCTTAATGCATCTTTATCCCACCATGTCCCAGCAAGAGCAATTCCACCTCCGGCAGCCCCATCTCCAACCTTTTTAGAAAAGATGAAAACCGTAAGCAAATTGTCTGATTTCAACCTTTGAAATAAAAAAATTCATACAAATAACTCATCCTCACAAAAACTTACATAGAGTTCTGCTTCATCTTCCAAGAACTCATCCTCCAAATCCTCATCTTCAGCATCCATCAATGCCTCTAAACAATGAAGATTTCATTTAGACACGAAGCGCTTGTAAAAAAACAAGAGAAATACGAGTATATCACCCGCTGCATCTATTTCATTAGTAGAACTAAAAAACCACAAACATCGCAGATTAACCCAGAAGTTGCCAAAGTATTTCGTTGTATAAACAGCTATTAACTATAGCAAATTTACTAAGAATATTATTGAACTGAAAAGATCATTCAAAAGCAAGTTATGTCTGAACTTACGATTAATTCTAACTTCCTAGGAGCAAGAAATGCTTATAAAAAGAAAAAATATATATTTTTCAAGCAGTGAGCAAAAGATAGAAAATGAGTATTGATTACCGTCTTCAAGATCATCAAGGAAAAGCTCCTCTTCTTCATCTTCATCCTCCTCGGATACTTCTTCAATTATGGTCGGCTTGAGAACTGGCTCAGATTGCGAGTTTCTCTTCTTGGCATGAAGTGGATAGGATTTGATTTGAATTGCAGGAGATGGTTGTGCCAAAATTGGGAATGGGAAGTTTTGGTTTGAAAGAGAAGGCCTGTGTAAGAAGCTCTTCGCTGGTGGAATTGTTGAAATTATAGGGACTTTAATCAAATCCATTTTTCCAGTTTTGGAAAAATAATTTTTTGTATTTTTTCCTGTTTCCTCTCCTTAAATGCAGAGGTCTGAAGAGGGAAAGCAATTCACAGAAAATGTAGAAGTAGCGAAGATATAGAAGCTTGTAGAGCCTTTTAAAAGCTGCTTGCCATGGTCTGGTCTGGTCTGGTCTGGTCTGGGTTCTAAGAAATGAAATTGCCTTCGATAAAACGTGTCGTTTAATTGAGAAATTCAAGAGAACTTGTTTTGAAATTGAAATGATTTTTACCTCTTTCATGAGTTGTGTTTTGCGATTAAAAAAACATTTATAATAATAAAGGAAAGTGGGAAAGACATCACAAAAAGTGGATTTTCATTCTTGAGCAGTTCAGTATTTCAGCGGTAGTAGACTGATACATTTTACTGAGTAGAGTCTCTTCCGAAACAGCATTTTTAGTAATTTTTAAAATTTTTATCCTGTTAAAAACGTTAAATGCTATTTAAAAAATTATTTAATAATATAAAATTTATATTAATTTATAGAAATTATAATAATTTTTTATGAAAATTTTAATATTATATGAAATGCTATTAAAACACCTAACAGTTAAACATTATCAAAATAACTCATATCTATCAAAATAAATCATTTTGCCCGATAGATTTGTAGAAATAGTTATTGGACTTTTAGTTTATTCATTTATATAAACTAGTTTTTTAGAACATGTATTGCATGCAGATACTCGTATTTGTATTCATTATATAATTTTTTTTATTTTAAAGGTTTATTATATATATCAATTATATTGAAATTGACATTATATCTATAAAATAAATTAAAAGACATTATAAAACTATTCATAGACATCATATATCTAATTAAAAATATTACAACAATCAATCACTAATATTATATAAAATATTTAAAATAAATATCATTTTTACTTGTTAACAATTTCAATATTTCAATATCAGCACAAATGTAATATCGTAATGATAGTTAAAAAATATATTTAATCATATGCTGTAAAAATAATAATACGAAAAATATAATAATAAGTATTACTAGATTCAATTTCATATTAAGTTCTAATTTCTCCAACTTCAGTTAGACGCAATATTTAGATTATTTGATTGAAGAGTTGTGTATTATGTGACTGGATTAGATATTATGTAATTCTTATACATGACCGCTGGTACAATTATTTTATTTATGATTTATTGTATCATAATGCAAAGTATCAAGAAGTACGAATGTCTTTTAGAGCTCGAGTCAGTTGATAGGAGGTCAAGTCCATCTTAGTCTCATAAGGCAGAAAGAAAAATATTTTTTGTGTATTTTTTAATTTATAACTTTAAAAATAAATAAAGAGATATAAGGATACTAAATTATAACAAATATAAATAACAATTGTTCTATTAATTTATAAATAGAAAGAGTTAATACTTATTATAAGAAAAAGATATGATCGCAAATTTAATAATTTTAATTCAAAATAGTAAAAGCAATAAATTATTGATAGCGAAAAACAATCAAAACTAAACATCTATATATAGTGGTATGATAGAATAAATTCATAATTAGAATAGTATTGAAGAATAACTTCCTAATTAGAATAGGATTCGATTAAATTTATAATAATAATAATTAGAGTAAGAAAATAAACATAATGTGGTTCTAACTTAACTATTAAAATTAAATTGTCTTTAATAATATTTTTTTTTAATTAAAATATGTAGAAATATTTTGAGGACCAAATGTTCCTTATTCGTACTTTTATATATATATATATATATATATATATATATATATGGTAGATTATAGATTTATTTGTCCAAGTTTAATCGATAAATTGTTCCCCTATTCTGAAAAAATCGATGAACTGCTTATCTAAATTTGAAGTCAAATTTTATCTAAACGAAAAAAAAAATTATTTTTTAAACTTATTCAATAAATTATACTTTCTTGTTCCGTTTTATTTATTTGTTATTATATTTTTAAATGTCTCAAAATATTTATAAAATTTTTAAATTTATATATTTAAATAATTATTTTTCTTATAATAACTTTTATGATTTTCTATCGAACGGATCACTTTTATTAATATCTCAATGAGTTAAGTGTAAAAAAAAATAAAATAACTTTTGTTGACTAAATTTTTAATATGCGTATTTTATCAAACTATATTAATAAAATATAATGAAAAGAATATAATTTATTGGATGAAAATATACAAATTTAGTATCTCAATTTTAAAAAATTTTCAATATTCAAAAAAAAAAAAGAAGTTTGCAATTAAGTGTTTAAACTAAAAATAATTTTTAATCACGTGTCTCTTGGTTAGGTGAGAAGTTTGAATTTAAATAGAATAGAGATGTGGTAGCAAGGTAGATTTTTTGCTGACATGAAAAATGAGGTTGAGTTGTCAACTAATGGTTAATTATTTATTTGTTAGGATAACATTATAATAAGTTAATAACTATTGAAAAATAAAATGAAAGTTAATTGTTGAGTAAATATTTTCTTACTCTAATAAAATTGAAATTTGTAAACTATAATAAATCTTTTTTTTTTTTCGATTTTTGACCATTATATTAGGATATAATAGTAATTTTTCAAAAAAAAAATATTGATGTAAAGGAATACATAAAGAAAAAAATTATATTTTTTCTTCTATAATTGTGTAATTATCACATATTATATGCTACTTTTGCTGTTTTTTTTTTCTCCTACTACAATTGCTAAATTATTCTATATTCTTAATTTTAAATTTATTTATCATTTTTAGAATTTTTTATTTGTAGTTGTTCTTGTTAAATAAAATATATACCACTATATTTATAGCAAAATATTAAATAAAAAGTATCTAAAACATTTATCTTTCTATTTAATATCTTATTATCATCTCCATTATAAATTCAGAAAGAAACCACAGCAAACCATATCTAAAAGGATAAAAATATAGATAATGAGTAACTACAAGGAATAACAACGTGCAACACTTGTTTTTAAATGCTGGTGTATACTCTCTCTCTCTCTCTCTCTCTCTCTCTCTCTCTCTATATATATATATATATATATATATATATATATATATATAATATTTTGGCAAGTTACCCCCTAAATTTGGTATGGCAGATTAGCACTAAACAGGGCAACTAGTTTAGCACTCACAAGAAAAAGAATGTTGGAGCAATTAGTTTAGCTCAGCGTTTATGGTATCTTCATTGGCTAGCCAGGAAAAGTTGCGGAAGAAATGAAGGTGCACATTCTAATAACATCAATATCTATCTATATGTTGACAGAGTTACCACAAGCATAATTCAAAATTCTGTGCCTCATCTATATATGTAAGTTGTAAGTAGGAAAGAATAACCTACTACAAAGATGAAAGAGATTTGGTGGTAATAGCAGGAGGAGGAGGTGGTGATGGGGTAACAGTTGCATTGTCTGTCCAATTCTTTTCACCCCAGTGCCATAACATGCTCTCCCAGAAACAAAAATCTTCAAAGCAAGTTTCCAAACGTTTGTCTTTTATCTTGATTTTCCAATGACCGTCTGTGTAATTTGCTTTCTCGGCCTGCCTTCGGTCCCACTCCAAAGCCGCTTTCTGTTTGGACCTAAGCAAGCAGTACTTATGTAAGTTTTCTGGCATTGCATCATGGACCTTCCACCAGGTTTTGTGTGCAACATCACTAGCAAACTCCTGCAAAATGTCCACATTCCAGTTGCAGTCATAGTCCCGGAAGCATAGCCATGGTTTATAACCCAGATAGTGGATAACATAAAGGACTGGAGGATCAGCTCCGAAAAGACGAATTTTCATTTGTTTCTTCTCCTCCTCGTCACCTTCCCAGAAGTGTTTCAAGAAGTTCATGTGTTTGGGAATCCGGTGCCACCATGTGAAAATTTCATTCAGATAGCCCTGGTCACCACCATTGTATGACTCAATCTCATTGATGTGGTCCATTAACAGCTGGAACGTACAATTTGAAGGTTCAACCACCATCACTCCAGAGTTGAACAGGGTAGCATTATTCCCTATAGCAGTTATTTCTGGCATCTCAAATAAGAAATCGATATTTCTCAGTATAAGCAGGTCAGCATCAATGAAAATGATCTTGTCGTACTCTGTCAACTGCCAAAGACGAAATTTACTATAATTCCATTCATTGTAAGCATCCTGTTCAGCTTTCGGGTTCCTGATTCTCTTGATTGTATGGACCTTCCACCCTGCAGCCTCTAAGCCTCCTCTATGATACTTGCTAATTGTTTCATCAACCAGTATCACAAGGTCCCGTGTTGAACCTGCCATGCGGATACTCTGGGCAGCAACAATTGCCCCACAAACATATACATGTGCAGAGTGCAGGATTGTTGCATATGCTTCCCTATGTGCTCTTTCTGAATAAAAATTCTCTGTTGAAGAACATTTAGTTGGTTTGTTTAGCATTTCATGTTGAAAAGATCATTACAATTCCTAAAAACCATTCAGATGCTTGGGATCACAAAATTAGAAAATCCATTAAGCAGTCAATTTGATCTCTGGTGGTTCACTTTATAAAAATGTTGTGCTGAGTAGTCTATTTTCGTTTATTTACCCCCATCACAAAATTATTTTCCAAATAATTAACTAAATAAAAATTAATTTCAACGAACAAAAGATTCCATCAGCTTAAAGAAAACAGGATAGAAAAATCAGACCAACTGATTTCCAATACACCACAAACTTAAAAAGAAATAACAAAAACAGAGAACATTGAGAAAAAGAGAGTTCTGAAAACTGACCTTTAGCCTTGAGAGGAACTGCGAGTTCACATGACCCTACTGGGAGCTGTAGCTTTTCACGCAACATATTGAGATTGGGTTCATACAGCCATAAATTCCCTTCTCGCAAAATCAGTTCTTTGCAAGTAAACAGACTTGGGGCTGGGAAGCAGTCAGTCACGAAAAGCACCCGAACAGGATGATAACTTTTGGCAGATGCAGCAAGACTTGCTGCTGCAAGCTGCAGATGCAAACGAGCCACATCTCTTGACCATTTCCCTGACTTGGTGCATGGAAGCTTGACAGCAATAATATCAAGACGTGGTTTTCCAGGAATTTTAAGTTTAGGCACTGAAGGACAAGTAGGAACCTCAAATGCTTCTTCTTCATCTATCCATTCAGGGTAAAGGGATTCCCAAGTTATGTTTTGTCCTACAGGATTGAGGCGTAGGACAACATGCTCGGTATCTGTTGAAAGCTGCTTCCAATTATCAATCTCACTCTCATTAAAGTTTAACAAGCCAATTCCCTGATATTCACTACTGTCATTTAGTCTGTCAATCAAGTCTGAAATCTGGTCCCAGTCAACATCTGCAGTTGAGATGTAACGAGGATCTGCAGAAGTATTCTCTCTCATCCATAGGTCTGCAAGACTTTGCCTGCATGAAATGAACTTTTCCTTCAAGTTACTGCACAGAAGCTAAGTGTGACACCACTAATTTTGAAAATGAAAAAGAGCAAGCGATTTTCTTAATACAGAACCAGTATATCGCTATGACCATGATCAGGTTGATTACTGAGGAAATGTTTTCTGAAGACCTCCATGTCAGGATGAAATTGACAAAAAACAAGAAACTACCTAAAAGAAACTATACAGAAAACCATTTCCCATAATAATCAAGTAAAGCAAGATAAGTAGGCAATAAAGAATACCTAGATCCAGAGGTGGAAGGATGATCTGCAATATAAACTACCGGTGAGTGGAAAAGTGTGACTAAACTTCCCAATACAATAACCACCAGCACAAATTTCAGTGTAGCTATCTTGCAGTTCAAATTCCTATATTGAATTGGAACCTGGAAAGCCTTTTCAACATCTCTAAGACTTCTATCTCTCAAGAATTTTCTTCTGTTCGTCTCTTCACTGTTGACAATAAACCATTCTAATTAGATCAAAATCAGTTACCAAAAGCTCAAAGAGCTAAAACCAAAGTCATTAATGGAAACCACTTACAGAGGCAACAACAACGTTTCATAAAACTACAATATCAAATCAATCCTACAAACAGAAACAAAAATTCATGATGTGCAATTAATTCACCATACGATGAACTAGAAACAAACTATTCTACTTCAAATTACAAAGTAAGCTTTGAATTTGCTAACTAAAATCATAAAAAACCAGTAGATCTCAGTTAAATGGAGTGTTTGACTATATGATCAAACAATGCTGATTCTGAAGTGAAATATAGCTAACGAACAGAAATCAAGTGCTTCAAGTTCATTCTAATTTCGAATTAGATCATAGCAGAAGTAAGACAGAGCAAAAGAGAGAGATACTAACGTTGAAGTGGAGAGGCGGTGCCTGGGTTCCACCGGACTAAGAGAAGAGGATCCTCTCATCTTGTTCGAGATTTAGTTGAAATTTGAGGAAGGCAGTATCCGTATCTGATTGATTTTACTTCATTTTTTTAGTAACAATGGAATTTGAAATGCCAAACGAAAGTTAGTCTTTCGGAAACAAGATTGCAAGAAGCGCAGAAAGAGGAGAGGGAGAAGAAGAACCAACGAGACTTGCTGCTTTGCTCGCTGGATTTGGTAAATTATTATTTTCTTGTGTTTAAGACAGATGCGCGGTTAGCTTGTGCGTTTGTTTATTCATTGAGTTTTGGTCTCAGTCAAGGAAATCTTTTTATGTAAAAAATAAACAAATAAATGCCTTCCTTATTATAGATTTACATATACCCCTTGAAGTTTGAAAGCCTAAGCAAATTTATGCATTGTGCATATTATTATTTACGCAATAAAATTTAAATATTTCGTCAATTCCTTTTATTTAATTGAGAAAAAAATTACATTTATGAAATTAATAAATTTCATTGTCATAGCTTCAATTTTATCATTTTATAAAAAAAAATGGTGATTTATAGGTGAAATTTTTTAATTCCATCGACTTTTTATTAATAATGATTTTAAATTTTAAATTTATTCTAAAAACATCCTTTAAATACATAAATTTTGTTGCCCAGCTAAATATTAAAATATGAAAAATAAGTACCACAAATATTTTCATTGACAAGTGATATAACAAAAAGAAGATTTAACCAAAAAATTATATATAAAAAAAAAAGAAATATAAAGGATTAAACATTGCCATCAACGACGGAGCCATGATTTCTTCATAGAGAAGCAAAAATATATTTTCATATGATGAATGAAAAATAAACTGCGTGCCTAAACATATTATAGTTGCATAAGCAAATAGATTAGAAATGGTCAATTTTTTTTTAATGAAAATAATATAAATAACAACAAAATAATAGAGATTTTTTTATATACATAATGAGTTTCTATAAAAAATATTTCATAAAATTTAAACATTTGAAAAATTACAATGAAAATAATTATTTATATTTAAATTTTTAAATATTTTATTATAATTTTAAAAGTCAATTAATTTAATTTCATATTATTTTTTAAAAATTATTAAACTAGAATCATTATTCTAATATTAAATTCATCTATTTGAATAAATTAAATATCATATGTGTTTATTCAATAAATTTAGAATTCTAAAATTTTTTTTAAGTTGTTAAATTTTAATTAAGTGATTAATAATAAACAATTGAAATATAAATTTTAAATATTATTGTATATTTAAAAATTTATCTGAATTTTATGTATTCATTCAATGAAATCAAATTCAAAATTAAAAGTTAAAAAATAATCTAAATTAAAATTAATGATATGTTCATTTGATGACAAGAAAAAATAATTTATGAAAATTATAACAGCATGTGAGCTTATATATATAATATAGAAGTACGAATATGGGATATTGGGTCTCTAAAATGCCTGTTATTGTTATTTTTATTCTTATTTGAATCTAAATTTTATTAAGGAGTTTAATCTAATCTTATTCTAATTATTATTTCAATTTATTATTTTTATTATATTAATAATTAATATTAATTAAAAATTTATTTTACCATATCACTATATATATATGTTTAGTTTTAATTAATTTTGACCATCAAGTTTTAATTGTTTTTTATTATGAAGAATTTTTTTTTTTACTATCAAGAATTATTAATTTAAACTTTTATTAATTTGAAATTATTAAATTTATGATCATATTTTTTTTAATAAGTATTAACTCTCTCTTTTACAAATTAGTAGATTAATTTTTATTTATATTTCTTATAATTTAGTAATCTCTTCATCTTTTTTTTTGTATTTAAAGTTATAAATTTATTATAAATTTGATAAAAAATTTTGTGTGCGAATTAGCAATGAAACTTTTTTATTTCAAAATTATAAATTTGGCAAATGATTCTATTTATAGATTAGTAATGAAATTCTTTTCATTTCTAATATTATAACATAATTTTTTAATTAATTAAAAATTTTTATTTCATTATTCTTTCATTGCTAAGAAAGGATCACGGGTTAGCAATAAAATTTTTATTCATCACTAAATTTATAATGAAAATTGATGAACTATTTTGTGAACTTAAAATTCATTACACATTTTTTCTGCGCTGCATTTTTTAATATGTCTGTTCTTCATTTTCTTTTTTCTTTTTCATTTTTATTTTATATTTTATTAATAAAAATTTAAAATTTATTTGAATTGTAAAATTAATATTCATAATGGTAAAATATTTTATTTTTTATTTTCAAGTACTTCAATAAAACTATGTATATTTCAATATTTAAATTATAATATAATAAATTATAATATTTTTATTATAGAAAAAAAATTCGAACTTAAATTTATTGTCAAGTCGTATATGCATTTATCATTAGGATATTGAAACACTCAAAAAATTTAATTTCAGAAAATATTCATTTAAATTATAATTCTAAAATTTTGGCCAATAAATTTAAGCCATGTAAAAATTAATCTGACCTATAAATCTATTCGATTTTATCAAAAACTGATTGAAAACCAAGCGGAATTTGTTGAACCGGACCAAACCGGTTCGAATTGAACCAGAATGGCCCAGCACATTCTGGAAAATTCTTTTTTTTTTACTTTTTCCTTTTCTTTCTTTCTTTCCCTTCTCTTCTTTCTTCTCCACGACAGTCTCTCCTCTCCTCCTTCTCTCTCTTTCTCACCCTCTCTCTCTCTCTCTCTCTCTCTCTCTCTCTCTCTCCCTCTCACTGTGTCGGCTACAGCTTCACCGCCAGCAGCCAGTGACGCCACCACGAGCAGCGCCTTGCCCCGGCGACACAAGCAGCAGCAGCAGCTTCCGCTGCTCTTCCTCCTCCGCGCCACCTCAGGCCACAACCACAGCTGCACCGCCTGAAACGCAGCGAGTCTCAGCCACCAGCTCGCTTCTCTCAGTCACCAATTTGTGATTTTGGGACTATTTGTGTGATTGAGAGTATAAAAATATCTCTATAAATTTTTGGTTAAATTTCTTAAATTTTAATTTCATGAAGAAATTGATTGATTGTTGAGCTTGATTTATTAATTGTGATATTGAGTATTGTTTATGTTGGATTTAGTAGTTGATGAGCGGAAAATAATTTGTAGTTTGAGAATAGAATTTATAATAAAATATTTTATAATGGGATTTAGAAAATCTAATTATTTGAATTATTGGAGATTAATAATTTATTTTATGAAGACAATGAATATTTGATTAGATAAAAAGATTTAATTAATAAAAGTAATTTAGTTGATAATTAATTTAATTAAAGAATTAAGTTGGATATTAGAATGTAATATAAAAGTATGTAATATAAAAGTATATTCAGTGGTTGATTAGTATTGAGTTACAGATTTAACGATAAAATTATTGGCATATATCGATTTGAATTAAGACAATAAAGTTGGATATTGAATGAAATGGAAATTATATTATATTATTAAATAATTATTTTTAGTTATTTGATAAATATAAATGAGTTATAAAGGTTGTTTGAATTAACGAATTGAGTTAATTAATATAGAAACGAAGGAAACAAATTTTGTAGTTATTAAGGATCGATTAAAATGAATAAGTTAAATAATTATTAATTATTTAAAAACTATAATTTAAGCAAGAAGAAAAAAATTATTAGAGATAGGATTATATTTATGTAAAGTGAAAATATTATTGATTATATTATATTAGTGATGGATTTAGAATATTTTAAAGATTGTGATGGGAAATCGGATTAGTTAAGATTAACAATTAAGTAACATAGAATTTAAATTAGTTTTAACAGAGAGATATGACGTAATTTGTTAGATTGATTTATATTTATAATTTTGTATTGAATAGAATAGTTGACTAATGAATTCTTTCTATATTTTTAAATTTATGGATCACATAAGTTTGTATACTGCTCATCCGCACCAAAATTAGAATTAGAATTTGAATATCCTAATATCAATGTAAGTAATAATAAATAGAATATAGCATGCATTTCATTACATCACGATTTTATATCACCATTTTATTATATAATATCATTAAATATTATTATATCAAACTATATTATATTATTATTTAATAATTTTATTAACACATTTTGTAATATACATATTGATTAATGATTGACGAATGAATGAATTATTGATTAAATGTGTTGTGTTGTGGATCATCATGTTCGAGTGGAATTAGAATGAAGTGGATCACTATGGATTTGTGAGGGCGGTCTTTATTATCATTGGCCACGTATAGGAGATAGATGCCCCCGTATGCATCTGATGATATAAATTGATATGATATACATAACCATAAGTTGGCCTCCTGATGGTATGGTAAGAAAAGAGAGCATGGAAAAATAATGAGAGAGTTTAAGTGAGAATTGGACTGGTCGGCCATGTAAGGGGGATCGGCTCCCTGGTGCACACATAGAGAAAATGAGTCATGTGAGATGTCGACTCATTGGGGGTTTCAGTGACACCATAAACTAATTTTCACGTGAATAATTATTTGAAAATGAATTATTTATGGATGCTAATACTGTGACATACGCATGATTGACAATTTGATTAATTATATGATTAGAGATGCATTTTGCGTGATTGTCTGGTCATGTATTATTTATTATTATTTACTGAGTTTGTGAAACTCATCCCTCCTTCCACCAACCTTTCAAGAAGTAGGAGATCCCCAGAAGCTCTGTATTTTTCTCCATAGAACTCACAAGTATATTTTGATATTATACAGTTAATCTTTTAAAGTATTTCTACTATAAGAAACTTCTCTGTTTTTTTATATTTGAAACTCCACAGTTGTAAAAAATATATTTTATTTATGTACATTATGAGTGAGCTACTATATGAAATAATAGTTATCCTAAATATTTACTCAAATGTATGTGTGGCCAGTAAACATAGTATATTTGATATTTATTGGGTCTGATTGCATGTGATTAAATGAGATAATTATTGTCGGGACGTGGCTATATAGATTATGGACTCACATGGGTTAAATTTATACGGGCTCACTATTATTAGTTGACAGTTAGACTCGCATATGGACTTTATAATTAGACTTACTATGGGCCTCAGGGATCTTAAATTTATCCAGATCCTAATGTCGGTCCAGCCCATGGTTTGGTTCGTGATAGTTATACCTTGGTGTGCATAAATTATAAATTTTTTTGTTTGCATAGAAATTTTAAATTTTATTTATATTTTGTTAGTTGATTAACAATATTATTAATGATAATTTAATCACATCCTAATTAGGAAACATTGGATTTTAAAATGCTAATGTTAAGTTTATAAATTGATAAAAGTACCATTGAAAACTTTAATTTTATTGGTTGAAAAATAAATGTAGTTTAATTTTGATTGATTATGTTAATTTTTCTATTTGAATCTAAATTTTATTAGAAAGCTTAATTTAATTCTAAATAGGAAATTGTCAAATACCTAAAAAATAAATTAAAAATTATAGTTGTAGTTGTTAACATGATTAAAAATACATACATATAAAGTCTATTGTATATAATTTAAAATTGTAAATTTTATCCTATAAAGAATAATGCAACATGATAATATTACAATATAATTTCTTCTTTTTTTATACAAGGATCATAAAATCTTTCAATATTATAGTCGATCTTATTCTAATAATGATATCCATTTATTATTTTTAATATATTAATGTTATAATGTAATTTTATTGTAATTAGAAATTTGTCTTATCATACTATTATATATATATATATATTTAATTTCAATTACTCTTGACTGTTAATAATTTATTGTTTTTAATTTAAATTATTTCGTGAATTTAGAATATTATTATATTCTAAGTATATATATATATAAACTAATTAAAGCTATGCAAAAACTAAGCTACTTTGCTAACATTCTTTTTCTTGAAAGGGAATTACTTTGCTAAGATTCAATTTCACCTTCGTGATATGATTTAATATCAACTGTCCTGATACATAAATTTCACATGAAAATAATAATAAAAATTTCAAATTTATATTGTGTTCACTGTTTGGTGGTTATTCATGGCTATTGTTTGATTTCATGATATTTCTACAAGTTTGATCTGATTACATTTAAATTTCTTCTTTTTATTAGAGAGAAGATATGCATTTTTATTTTTACATAACTATCCAAATAATAAAATACGCTAGACAAAACCATCCTAATAATGATAACAATAATTCATAACTAAATTTAAGAACAAAATCACAATATATGATAAACAATAATTCAAAATTAAATTTGAGAACAAAATTTAAAAATATAGATAACAATAAATTCCAACATTTGAATGACAATACTTATATCTGAAAACAGCTATGAGGATTATATGCAAAAACAAACAAATTAAAAAAGAAAGAATGACCAACGGTGAGTCTGATTAGAAGTTACCGGTGGCCGTCCGTGGAAAAAAAAAAAAAAGGGTTTTTAAATTTTAGGCTTTGAGTGAGGAAGAAGAGCAGAAGCATTTTAAATAATATTTTAGCCCCGAAAAATGTTATGAATTGATATATTTATATTTCAATAAAATCACACACCTAAAATTTTAATAGTTTCAAGCAATTCACGTAAGAAAATAACTGAGAAAATATAAAATAGATTATGACGTGGCGCAGTTAGGGGGTAGTTGTATACGATAAGGTTAGTGAATATCTGCATATAGTAGTTATGGATGCATTTAAGACTCAGTACTCAAATAAATAAAAATAAAAATCCTTTGTCTATATCTCTATAATCCATTATCCGGTTCAGATAAAATTAAAATAACGTAGAATCATATACATTCATGTTTTTCCTCTTGTGGGTTGTTGTTGCTGAAGATCTAATCTGTGAGATTTTTCTAATTGTTTATCTGAACATGCAATACCCCAATTTTAGAATCCAAGACTTTTTAACTAAAAATAAATCTAAAATCAAAATTTAAAATATATAAATATTTGAAATAAAATTTGTTGGAATATAAATAAACCTATCTATTGAGCTAAGCTCATAAAGAATCAAACCCAAACTAAAGATAATTCTAGAAATTTAAAATAATCCGGTTTATAATAAAAAAACAGGTATTTTCTTATTTGAAGCATAGACTTTGGAAGTGTAATCATTGAAATTCTAGCTAATGAGGAATTTTTCATTAATATTTTAATTATATTAATAGAGAGATAATTGAATAAGGATCCAACCATGAGAAAACTAAATGAAACAGGTGAAAAAAAGTCGAATTGGATTGAATCGGGAGAACCGGACCGAATCTAGTCGAAGCTCAAATTGACCTATGGAGTCTAGAGAAAGAGAATGCTCTCTCCTTCACCCCCCCATAGCTGGTCCATGCAACAACAGCCCCTCCTCTCATTTTGAAGTCAATTTCACCTTTTCTCCAACAAATTTTGCAAACTTTTTATCAAATTGAAGGTCTTGGATAGCACATCAATAATATAGCTTCCTTTTATCCAATTTGTGTGCCATTTAAGACAAATTACAGTTGCAATATTCGACCATGGAGGATTTGCGGCGAGACTCCATGGAATCCGACCGTTTCTTTTACTAGGTAGATATTAAACAACCTTTCGTATGTATATTATAGCTAATTTGTTGTATCAATTTTGGATTTAAATTAGTTATCATGGAAAAATGTAGTTTGGTTTCAAATAAAAATTCGGAAAATGGTGATCAATTCAAAAATATAATTTCATAATCATAATAAACAGTAGGAAAGAGCCTCATTAAGTGAGCTAATGGCAATATATACAAAGCGATTGAAGAAAAAAGCCAGAAAATGGGTTCTTGGTGGTTCGGGTAGGAAGGAAATTGTAAGGGGCTGACCTTGTGACAATCAAATTGTTATTTTTAGTACATGAAAATTATCATAATCAAGTGGTTTTAGAAGGGCAAACTTTTAAATAGTCATATCCGTATCCATGATAGTTGTGCCCATTTTGCAAGCAACAGTCAAACGACAGCACATTAGCGACCCGAGAATGGTCGTTTTCCTATTAAATCTACCAGATGACGAATTATAATTACAAATACTTTTTTGTTTTCGTTTTGGGCTTTTACAGTTCACAACAAGAACAAATCGTCAAGCTTAGTTCACAGAAATTGAGAGAAAGGAAACCTTAAGGAAGAAGAAGAAGAAGAAGCAGCAGCTATTAATCATGATCTCTCAGTTCTTTGTTCTCTCACAGCGAGGCGATAATATTGTCTTTCGCGATTGTGAGTTCTCTATTTTTTTTTTTATCTGATGGATCTGTTATAAAATCTTGTATAGCCTTTGACAATTTGTAAATTTCATTCGTTTATATTCATAGCCAGTTCGATTTTCAATTTTAATGCAATAGATCCAGCAGCTAGTATATTTAAAATGTATAGATTATAGGTTTATGCTGGCAGCAAGTTGTTGGCGCGTCAAATGGCGCCACACACTGTATAAATAAACGGTGCGTTTTGATCCTTGTGCTTTCTCTTTTTTATCGGTCTCGGTTCTACCGTTCTAGTTTTCGTCTTCACAGATCTGACGTGGTCTCGATCTTCCTCAGCTTCACTTTGAAGTTCGAATAAAACATACCAATACTTCCTAATAGCAATCATCGTCAGGAAAAGCACGCCCGTAGATCTAAACGGTAATCGATCCCGGTCCCGCAAGATGGTTCTGGTATCGGCAGTACGAGACTACATAAACCGGATGCTGCAGGACATTTCTGGCATGAAAGTTCTCATTCTCGATTCCCAAACGGTAATCTCTTTTTCATTCATTTTCATTAATTTCTTATTAAATTTTTCCTTTCTTTTCGTTTTTGTTACTTTTTCTTAATAATTTGCTTAATTCACTTAAAAGCTCAGTTGATATTGTTGCTATTAAGGGACCAAGCAAATTAGCAGGCACAATATGAGAATTGGTTGATATTCAAAACCTAGTTCATAGAGAATTGTGTTTAAACCAGAGGCTGATCTGCATAAATAATTGAAGGTTTAGAAATGGTAGTTCTTAAGTTCTTAGGCTTTCTGGAATCAATATGATGTGGAAGGAAGCAAAAGTTGTATGGAAGTGTCAAATGGCATTCTGGGGAACTATTATTTCCTTAAATTGACACTGCAAGTCTCAAATGAAACAGTTTTCTGCTACCAAGAATGTCTTTAACAGTTTTGGTTGGAACGAAATAACATATCGGTTTTGAAGAAATCATATATAAGAAAAAAACAATCTAAAACTTATTGTTGCTGTCCTATTTATATTAGTTAGGACAAATCCTAATTTTATACTGAAAAGTATTCCTAATTAGCTAATATTCGTAGATTGAATAATATTCCTATTTAGCTAAATCCTATATAAAGAAGGCAACTGAAAATTATTGGCCGATTAATTAACATTCTTTAATTTAATTAAGAATCCTAAATAAAGGAGAAAACTGAAAGAAAACTTCTTAATTAGTTTTGGATGCTCTTGCACCATTCTCCTCAAGTTTGAAAAGAACTTGGCTTCTGTGAGAAAAGCTTAGATATTTCAAGCATGAGAATAGGATCAATTTGTGTAAACTTCTTCTTGGAATACCACATGCTTAAGGCTTTTGCAAGGGCAACCAACATCACAAGCCATTCAAATAATCCATCATTTTTCTGAGCAAGCAAAGCTGGTTCAACAAGAAGAATTTTTCGTATTTGCACTAGCCTTCCTGCTTGAAGATGTATTTCAACTTCATGGACTACTTGCTTCAAATAATCTGCTTATGGCAGTTTTATATTACCAACACCCTCAAGCAAATACTTTTGTCAAGAATAACAATCTTTCTTTGTTTTTCCACCTTCACTGTTCCAATCTTTTTGTTCTTCTATTTTAGGGGTACAAAGAACCCGCAGGTAGAAGCCAGGTCAATTTTTTATTCTTCTTCATTATCGTACTCATCATAGATTGGTTCCACAAGGTCCTTGTTGCTGCTTTCACTCTTCTGATTGTCAAAATATGAAACTTCCTTCTCCTTTTCACTCTCCCTAGGGTCATCAATATCTATCAATGTTGTTATTCCTCAATCTGAATAATCTTATGCATGTAACTTTCCATGAAGATCAGCTACTTCAATCTTAATCACTTCACCATTCTAATCAAGGGCGTGTAGTGATAGCTCTTTCAATCCACTTCGTGCCGCTCGATTTGAGGGTCTAGCTTCATGAAAAGGGTCTACGTCCTTGACTTCATCAATCTCAAGATCCTCTTTAACCCTGAATTGTTTGTGGTTGCTTTTCGGAATCTCCATTCGGGCTTCCACGGGTTCCTGACGTTGCAAGGCTTGTACAGCCCTGGTCAAATCCTTAATCATTCTCAATATCCCAGCCAATTCTGTTTGTTGGGGCTGATTGCCTCTAACTCAACTTTTGCCAATCATGGTTTAGAATAGAATAGAGAAAAAAAAAATCCTGCAGCAGTTTAGGATTTTTTGTGCGCTCTGATGATTCTCAGGCTAGAATAGGATGATTTTGGTCAGAACAAAATAACATATCGGATTTGAAGAAACCTTAAAATTAAAATTCTGAATTCATGGATAAACAAGACAATCTAAAACTAATTGTTGCTGTCCTATTTATATTAATTAGGACAAATCCTAATTCTATACTGAAAAGTTTTCCTAATTAGCTAATACTCTTAGATTGAATAATATTCCTATTTAGCTAAATCCTAAGGAAACTGAAAATTATTCCCTGATTAATTAACATTCTTTAATTTAATTAAGAATCCTAAATAAAGGAGAAAACTGAAAGAAAACTTCTTAATTAGTCTTGGATGCTCCTGCATCAGTCTTTCTACCTGGTATCCCCCACAAAACCCTTGTTGCTTGCCCTTGGTTGGAATTTTTATACATGCACCAGATAATGTGCATTAATAGGATAGTTATGCCATTCTTGCCTGTGCTGGCCTTGAACTTTTACGAATTGATTGCTCGTTTTTCTTAACCTTTACTATTAACTTGCTTAGCAAATATCATTTGTGTATGAAATGCTAACGTGATGGGGTTTTGTTATGTTGTTTATGAGTTTCAGGTTAGTGTTGTAAGTGTTGTGTATTCACAATCAGAGCTTCTTCAGAAGGAAGTTTTTTTGGTGGAATTGGTAGATTCCATTTCCAAGTCGAAAGAATCAATGTCGCATTTGAAAGCAGTTTGCTTCCTTCGCCCTACATCAGAGAACATTCAGCACTTACGCCGCCAGCTGGCTAATCCTAGATTTGGGGAGTATCACCTATGTAAGCTCTTGTGACACGGTTTTGTTTTGATCCCTTAATATCTAAAGTTTTATTCATAATTGTTGGTTGTTGGGTCAAAGTCACTTTATCTACCTGCTCTATTTTCAGTTTTCTCCAACATGTTGAAGGATACTCAGATTCATATTTTAGCTGATTCAGATGAGCAGGAAGTTGTAAAGCAAGTTCAGGTAACTTGTTATTGAGGCTTCTGCTTATAGGAAATCATATGTTTTCCTATTTTATTAAATATCTTCTCTGTTCTTTCTTATCTGAAGCTTTTTTTCCCCTCTAGTTTATGTGTTTCTACTCATATGTCTATGCCTGTATGCATGCTTGAACTAATATATTAACTTCACATAGTTGAATCAACTGTCATGCAAGACAGTAAGCACAACCAAAGAACTAAGTCTCTTGTAATGGTCGTACTGGAAATTTAGTCCGCGTGCAACTTTGGTCCAATCCCCCAGCCTCCTTCCGTTTACTTTCCCTCCCAAAACCCAGGGATCGAGCTTCTGTTGAAGTAAGTGGGTAACGGCATTTTATAGTATAATATATCTTTAAAAGATGTAGGAACAATTAGGTTATGGCGACTTTCATGTAATTGTGCAGTGCCAACATTAAATCTGACTATCTATAAAGAAATGAGATGGCAAGTGCTTGAGGGGAGGAATCCTGTTCAAAAGCTATTTGAGGATGTTGGTAATTTGTAGAGTGGAGCCTTTGACATAAGTAAGGAGAAAAATATCCTTTAATATGTGAATTCCTGGGCTACAATCAGTGATTGGAGAAACTTCTAAGTTAATAGGAAGCCTCAATCCTTTGCAATGAGTAATGGAGAGAGGTGGCTGACTGCTTTGACACATCTTGAGTCTTGGCTCCTATATCTTAGTCGAGCTCAATGCGCCAGCATAGTTATCAGGCTTGGCCATGCTAGCCACTTCACCTGATATTTAGGTTGCAGAGTTAACATGCATGAGGAAATCTAGTTTAAGCTCCCTGAAAGAAAATGATCAATTTCTGCTTGGACGGATTTAGATTCCTCCACCTGATGGAGCATTTTTAACAACTTTTTATGTTCCTCTGATGATGGGTCAAAGGCAATTGCCATCCAAAGCTATTGGAATGTTGCATGATGATGAAGGCTATGAAATAAGAGATGCAGAAATACAAAGTGTTGGTTTGGTTATCATTTTGTACTTTTTCAATTCTACAGTAGTTCCAGCAAAAATTGTATGCAGACTGTTAATTAGCTAGTGCAGAATGCCACATTATTTATTCGGTCCTTGATCTGGGATAAAATTTGGATGTAATTGTCCTATTAAATTTGCAGGAATTTTATGCAGACTTTGTTGCAGTTGATCCATATCATTTCACATTGAATATTCCTTCAAATCACTTTTATATGCTCCCAGCAGTTGTGGATCCCTCTGGTTTGCAACATTTCTGTGACAGAGTTGTTGATGGTATTGCAACAGTTTTTTTGGCATTGAAGCGAAGACCTGTTATTCGATATCAGAGGACCTCTGATATTGCAAAAAGGATAGCACAGGAAACTGCAGTAAGTAAAATTTTAGACTAAAGATGTGACATGGATGCAATTTGCATACAGACACTTCTCAAGCTGCTATGAAAACCATTTTCTCGAGTTGAAACTATAGGTTCTCATTGATAATTTCCCAGTTTCGTTTCTTAGAATCAGGTGAAGGATATGCGTGGACACAAAATGTGTCTGTTCTTATAACATACTGTTTCAATGCATACATTGTGTCAGGATTTATTAAAGCTGATTTTCTGCATTATATTTGCATCCAGATTCATGTACATGTATATGTATCTATGGAAATCATACCATATTACTGCAATTATTTCCCCCTGGTGTTGAAGGCACCATGCATGTGCCTTGAATTTCGATATCACAGAATCTGATATCTTTTTTAAATTGTGGTATTACAGAAGTTGATGTACCAGCAGGAAAGTGGCCTCTTTGATTTCAGGCGATCAGAAGTTTCTCCTTTGTTGCTCATAGTTGATCGAAGGGATGACCCTGTGACACCTTTGCTGAATCAGTGGACCTATCAGGTAACTATTGCTGTGACTCTGATATGTGATTTTTTTCTGTTCATATGTGGAATATTGTTCTCAAATGATTTTGGTGTTACACTGATACTGCAGCTCCATGATCACCCTCTTTTGTTTTGCAGGCTATGGTTCATGAATTAATAGGTATTCAGGACAACAAAGTGGATTTGAGAAGTATTGGAAAATTCCCAAAAGATCAGCAGGTTGATTTGATTTACACTTTTACCTCAGTTATTACTAAATTTTGGTGGTTTAAAGTATCCACTTTCTGTTGTCCACACTTACAGGAGGTTGTGCTATCATCAGAGCAAGATGCATTTTTCAAAGCTAACATGTATGAAAATTTTGGAGATATTGGAATGAATATCAAGCGGATGGTGGATGAATTTCAACAAGTTGCAAAGAGTAACCAGAACCTCCAGACAATAGGTTCATTTTTGGCAATGCGCAGAGATCATTGGAAATTTTGTTAGTTTCAACTAGCACTATTAACTTGTTTTACTGACAAATCTGTAAATGATTTGAATTTCTGCAGAGGATATGGCCAAATTTGTTGACAATTACCCCGAGTACCGTAAAATGCATGGCAATGTGTCCAAGCATGTGACATTGGTAACAGAAATGAGCAAGATAGTTGAAGAGCGAAAACTCATGCTAGTTTCAGAAACAGAACAAGAGTTGGCTTGTAAGGGTGGGCAGGGTGCTGCTTTTGAGGTTATGCATATGAATCATCTATTTCTTTTTTGTGTGCTTTCTGCATGGATTTAAGTGAAAGTCACTGTTACGTATAGACACAAACACAATGCTTATATGTAGGAGCCAGTTTCAATAATTTATTAACCAGGATTTAGTTGGCTGAACTTGAAAACGTATATAAATGTTTGACTTTTTAGGTAGATTTAAAATTAAACATTTCGAAAAATATATATCAAAGCTTGACATGTTCATTGGTAAATTGAAAAGAAGACCGAAGTTATTGGAGGATACCTGGAATTTGAAAGTCAAGAATGTGTTTGTAGCCTTACATGATAGGAGGTAATGGATTTTAGGTTCCTAAGGAAATATAATACACAATATCACTTGGGTGATTGAAAGAACTTTATGTTCTATTAAGGATTCAAACAGAAAATTTACCTTCTTGTATAAATACAAACACAAGTAAAGCAATAGATATTTTTATACTAGACCAATGATTACTTGCCTGCAGATCTATTTAGGCCTGGTATCTAATTTCATTGAGATCTAACTTATTACTGTTCATTTTGCAGCTGCAAATTGGAAACAATATGCAAATGGTAAATATTGGCTGACCTTTCTTCATTGCCTTTTTGCAGGCTGTGACAAATCTGTTAAACAATGAAAGTATATCTGAGATTGACCGTCTACGCCTGGTGATGTTATATGCTCTGCGTTATGAGAAGGAGAGTCCTGTTCAATTAATGCAGCTTTTCAACAAACTGGCTTCTCGATCTCCCAAGTACAAGCCTGGGGTAACTATCAATTCTGGATTACCTATCTGCATATTTTGGTTTGTGTTTGTATTTTCTTTACAAAATACAACCCTGGGTATCATACAAGTAAAATGTTTACTCATGCATATTAGGGGCCATCAATGATCAGAATCATCAGATATGTTATTCATTAATGATAACAGGAAGATAAGATTTGTTGATGAAAATTACTCATTAATTTTAGCTGCTTTTAGGCAGTTGGGGAATACAGTAAAAACACGTTGAATTTGACTGTCTCATTAACTTAAGATGCTTTATTTTGCTTATAATTGTTGTTAGACTTCTATACCTTATGCATCTTAGTCAGGCTACAATTATATCAAGAGATCTTATGTCTCCTACGGTTTCTAGATCAAATGAATTATTGATCAATAATCATTACTTAGTTTTGGCATATTTGATAAACATGAAATGGCAGCTCGTCCAATTCCTCCTGAAGCAAGCCGGTGTGGATAAGCGAACTGGGGATCTTTTTGGGAACCGGGATCTTTTGAATATTGCTCGTAACATGGCCCGTGGATTGAAGGTTTGAGATGCAAAATCAGTTGTGCAGCCACTCAATCTCCTTCAGAATTTAGACCTAGTTGCTTCAAAATTTTGTTTTTTCAACCTTTTGTGTAGGGCGTTGAAAATGTATACACCCAGCACCAGCCTCTTCTGTTCCAAACCATGGAAAGCATAATCAAAGGGCGGATGAGAGATGTGGATTACCCTTTTATTGGAAATCACTATCAACAGGGGAGGTAGGTAATATCAACTGACAAATTGTACTGATGGACTGTAGGAGATAGGTTCACAAATCGATGTGCCAAACTTAATTCTATGTACTTTTCTAAGTCAAGCAGAAGCTGATGATTAATTAGTCAAATCAACAATTTAACATGTTTGATATCTTTATTTCTTTTTCTGCACTTGTATCATATTTATGTTGTTAGTAGACATGGTTAGCACATCATCTTAGTATTCTTCATTCAACCACAAACACACAGCTAGAGAGATCTGTAGGGATTGTAAATGACAATTCTTTCATGACTTCTAATGGTTTAACC
Source organism: Jatropha podagrica (assembly GCA_947857235.1). Classification (NCBI taxonomy): domain Eukaryota; kingdom Viridiplantae; phylum Streptophyta; class Magnoliopsida; order Malpighiales; family Euphorbiaceae; genus Jatropha; species Jatropha podagrica. Next base: position 9,548 of record CANUEP010054938.1, on the reverse strand, counting down.
AGAATTTTGAAGAAAAATGCAAGAGAAAATTATAATGGTCATGTTGAAGGCCGCCAACTTTGGGGCCCAATTGTTAGAGGCATATGTAATTGTGACCGAGCCTTCCTAGTTAGGCCAAATACAATAGCCTGCACATTAAATGAAGTTAGCTTTCAAGAGTGCTTGAACACTTGGATGGGACTATCGTCACTTAAGACATTGTATGTCATTAAAAGGTTATCTAAACCGTATTGTGTGCGAAGACTCTGCACCTCGATGTCTTGCATAATTACTGCATCAGATGCTGGCTTTAGGGCACTTCACAGTAATTTGACACTCACTAACAGTTGATCCCATCAACTGGATTATTTATTTATGACTTGAGTAGAAGACAGTGTTATGTCTTGTTAAAGTTTTCAATTTATTGCTTATTTTCTGCCTCTTGAACTGCCCTAATTCTGTTTCTTTCTCAGTTGTTGTAAATACTCAAAAGATTAGATCTGCATCATGGTTGAAAGTGCTTTTCCAGAAAACATCCCATTTAGATGATTTGGAAAAAACAATTCCGAAGTGCTGGTTAGCTGTTTCATAGCTTTTATAACAAGTTGTGAAAATCACCTTAAAAGCAAACTTTACGGACCTTTGTAAATGCTTTTTCCTAACAGCAGCTCAAAGAGCAATGCTAAACACACTTTTAATATTGTTATGTTTTGGAATTAAATATAATTGTCTTGGTGGGAGAATGAAAGCCAGTTGTGTATTATAAAATGGAAAACTAACCAATGTTTGGATTCAATACCTTTCTGTGCAGGCCACAGGATGTAATTATTTTTGTTGTTGGTGGGACAACATATGAGGAGTCTCGCTCTGTTGCTTTGCAAAATGCCAGCAATTCTGGAATTCGTTTCATACTTGGTGGTTCTGTAGTTCTTAATTCAAAGAGGTATATATATGTAGTAACCTGAAAAGAAGTTAAAAATTGCTGTGCTTGCAATGTTCCTCTATCAATCTTGCCTTTACGTTTCATGACAGAATAACCTTGCATCCTAAATAATTTTCCATGGTTGCATTTCCTAACTGAACTATATGTAGATTGTATACTCTCTTTGCTTTGAGGGATTGGAATTAGGTTTAAAAGGGTGTAACATTACAAGAGGTTACATTATCCTCAACTTTTGTAAAATTTTTGTTCTCGCTTAACTGAGTTATTTCTTTTGCTATGATCGGAAAATGTAGGTTTCTGAAGGACCTCGAAGAAGCTCAGAGGATAGCCAGATCGAGCACTAACGTGGTTTGAAGCTAATCCTGCTCCCCCAACCATAGGCAGCTATTTTTCCCCTGTAGATATTTGTTTGTGGCTTTACAGACTGATCAAATGACTAGAAATGGTAAAACAGTGACTTAGGTAGCAACAATAGATTGGTAAAGAGATATCAACCCATTGTCACTGCATTAGCAGCAGGTTTAATATTCACCCATCTGCATGGGCCCATCTGCATGGGGAGTAGTTACAAAAGTGAAGAGTCAGAGAGAAAGCCTAAAGCCCTGTCAAATCACGCTGTAAAGACGAGTGATTGCCTTTCCAATCCTTATACTGCCTTGCAAGAAACTCAATGTTCCAACTTTTTACCAATTTTGGATGGGCATGCTTTTGCCATTGTCTATAGCGACAGAAATATTTTTTAATTTTTATATTCGTGGAGACAAATGAACTTAAAATATTTTTGGACAAACATCCCTTTGCTAGGTTATAGCGACAGCAAAAATTTGTACTGTTTTTATTTAAAAAAGAAAAAGAAAAAGGAGAAAAAAAAAAAAAAGAGAACTGTAATTTCACAAATAAATTAGAAACCTAAATTTCTTCGTAATTATACTGCCACATGTACTTTGCCATCTTGAGTTTGTTGAAGAATGAGGCGAACACTAATTGACATCTAAAATCAAATTCTCGCTTCTTGACTTTTGTATTGTTTCAGTTTCCACTTTGGCCTCATCCGTCACTGTGCAAGGAAGGCAACATTTCTTGGAAAACTTCCGCATGCCACGTAGACAGTTATTGACTTCCAGTACAAGCAATGATTAAGAAGTCATCACCGTACGTGCTATTATGGACCATATACTATGTATGCATGCATGTGTTGATGCTATGCTAAGCATGTGTACCTTGACTGTGTTTAGGACCATTGTATGCATTTGTCCACATATTTTACCCTAAAAACTTGGTGTCACTCCAAATTTTGAGGGATGTTGGTGTTTTTAGTATTTATATGTAAAATTTTCACTTGAGACGTGGTTAATATAATATTTATAATAATAATAATTTTTAAATATCAAATAAATAGTTAATTAATATAATTTTATAAATTTCAGTGTTCAATAAAATAATTTTATAAATTTAAATATTTAATTAATGTAATTTTATAAATAAATTGTTTAACATTTAGATAAAAAGAATTAAAGTTACTACAAAAGCAAAACATGTGGTGAATTTATGCATCTGGCTGTGTTTAAAGAAGTAGATTAATGGAAGGATGCAGAAGTGGAAGCACTGTTACCAAGAAGAAAGATCTATATTTCTTGGCTACATCTGTGTAAGCAAAACCTGCCAGGTATAGGTAGGCGGAGCAACCTACAAATTTGAATGATGAAATCTGTAACCACTTGTCTGATTACAGGAAGTAACAACAGCTACTGCATATTTGGTACCAAACTACCAATAGAAAGCTATCAGCCACTCCATTAATGGCAAACTTCATCATCTCTTTCTACTCATTCTCTGCCCCCAGATTCACACTATCAGACAAATTTTGGTTACTTTTCTCTTTGTTACAATTGAGGAGATCAAATGTCATTCACATTGGATAACATCACTGAGCAGCGGCTACAGATTTTATAACGCTAGGCAGCTTAGATTCTCTATCAGTCGAGTGAAGTTGTAATCTGCAGCTGCCATGATTATTACTGTCAAATTTCCTCAACTCTCCACTGACAAATTTTGTAGGAGGAATGGTTAGTATTACAGTTAAAAAGGATCTAACTCTTCATATTTTTTTTTTTTTATATTTTTACCGCCCTATGTTTTGGCAGGAAGAAAAATAAAAAGCAAAGAATAACTTTTTACGAGATGCTATTTTAATTTTTAAAAATTAATTCAAATATTATATTATTGAGCATTTTAATTTAAAAAACTGTTGTCAAATACGGCCCTTTAATCATTATCATGTGTAATATGAATAGATTTATTCAGTTCATAGGGAAAAAATTAAGAAAACATTGATTAAGGTAACTAAATTACTCTTTGTCTGACATAATTAATTTGACTAAAGATGGCTTTAAAAAATTATAAAACTATTAATATATTTAATGTATGATTAAAATTGAAAAAATTCGTTAATTATTCATTAATATTCTATTTTAAAAATAATTTATATTTGTGAAAAAGAAACTATTTTATAACTGCTTATGTCTATAAACGCATGGAATAAGTATAAACTTATTAGTATCCTATGAAAATATCTTTACCTAAGTCCACCCAGAGGCAGTGGATTAGTGCCAACTGCACGAAGTTTTTGACATCTGGATTGGTCTTTCATTCCCTGGGCCATGCCTCATTTAAAAAAAATAAAATATTTTAATGATACAAAAATCCATCTCCAGTACAAAGTCATAACTCAAAATTAAACATTGGTAATGGATTTTTTTTTTTTCTATATATAAATCACCGATTCAGAATTTAATTATAGTTAGACTCTTCGTCTTTTTGTACGTTTATTAAAAATTAAATTTTAAAACTCTTTTTATATATTTGATTTATATTAATAATTAAATTATAATTCGTAAATTAAACATAAATAATAGATAAGGACAAATATGAGTTCATGGACTCTTTTTTCATTATTTTTTTTATATTTCTTTTGTCTTATAGTAGTGTACATATTTAACTTATGGACATAGAGATAAATAATAATAATTAAATTATAACTGTATACATTTGAAAAAATATAATAATAAAAAAACGAGTTTTGTCTTCGTGTATAATTCTTACGTAGCATCCAAGTCATATTTGACTCCGTAACGTTCCTCTCATTGATTTATTTATTTATTAGGAAAAATTATTATTTATTCTCTCTTTAAATGGAATACACAAATATGTCCGTTATTTGAGACTGTTCGACCGTTTGGTTCTTTCGTCTAGATTTTACAATTTTCATCTTCAGTATTCTCTGTGTCTAAATTGATAAAAATGATCTCATTTTCTAAATAAATTAAATATAACATACAATGTTTTGAGACTTTTTTTTACATAAAAAATTAAAATTTTGAATATGAAATTATTGTCCTGTTGTAGAAGTACTAGTTATGTCTTTTGACGTGAAAAACAATTATTTTTAAGTTAAAATGAAATATTTCTAACTATACATTCAAAATAGTAATATTTTTATTAATTCTTTAGGCAAAAAGTATGGATGATAACATATTTTAGGATTGTAACAGTATTTCTAATGTAAATATGGATTGTTTTTATTTAATTATTATATCAGAAAAATGGAAAGACTTTAAAAAATATTCTCTAATGTTAATGTCTATTTAGAATGTCAAGTTAATGTGTCAAAAAAATAAATAAACATTACTTCCTATGTTCTATTTATACAGAGAAAGTTAAAATTTCTCTAAGATTAAGGAGGTGGTCTTTTTGTTAATTTTTTCTTAAATTACCCTTAAAATGTTATTAAAGTGGTCCCCAATTTTCAATAAAATGTCATAAATGATTAATTGTTGAAATAAGACATTTTATTTATTTAGATTTCCAATAACAAAAAATTGTGGGCTATTTAATTGTAATTGCACAGTAAAATCTTAATATCAAATTCAAATTGAAAAAATTAGCATAAAAGTTGATAAAAAATTTTGGAGCCAAAATTTTAACATCAAAATTTTTATTTTGTTTCTTCAAATTTGTAGGTAAAAAATTAAAATTTGGAGTCAAAATTTTCAAAACAAAATTCATTTAAATAGAGGTGAGTTTACAACTTTAAAATTTAATTTACAAATTCTATAAACACAATCTTTTCTTTTGATTTGAATGCAATATCTCGTGACTTACTTGCAATTTTAGAAGTTGTACCTATATTCGACAATCAACCCTTAGACTTGATCGCTTTGTCATCCATTGAACAATCATCTTTTGTGGAGTTTGAAACCCCATTACCATCAATTAATGTTTCAAAAGAGGCACGAAAAGGTAACAAAAAGAAAAACATCATTAAAGGTGTGAAAAATATAATTTATACGTTTTTGTGTTTTGAAATTGAGAATGGTGAATCAAATGCTCGCAATTTTCATAAAGTTGCAGACAGTTTATCCATATCCACTAAAACAGTTTATAAAATTTGACATGGCAATGGAGCTGATATTGGAATGAAAGATCTGTAGAACGGCCAACCTCCAAATAGTCCTTACTTAAACATTTTAAACTTTGATTTCTTTAGAACTACAGATTCAATCAAACACAAAGAGGCTCCAAAGACAATTGAGCAATTGATTAATGTTATTATTAAAGTTTATTATGAATTCTTTACTTTTGATTTGAACAAGATGTTTTTTACATTACAAATTTATATTATTGATATCATTAGGTGAAATTGAGGTAACAATTATTAAATTAAGCACGTGTTCAAGAATAGCGTTATGTTGAATGATGGTTTGCCTGTTGTAATTGAAATTTATAATCAAATAGTTAGGAAAGTTTCAGTAGAAGTGCAATATCTACTGCTCAATATGTTCATTGATTCTTAATTTATGTTGCACGCATTTTTAATATGTATGCTATTATGTAAAAATATTTACATATTTCTGTTATACGTGTGAACTAACTAAAATGTAAAATTATTTCTCAGAACTAAATTACAAGTGTGTGCAACTATTTTCATGTGTATACATTTTGTTATATAAGTTTGTATACAATCTTGTAAATATGAGCATCAATATTCACATTTTCTAGTTATCTCATTAACAGAAGTAGTAAAACACGATTAAATTAACATTTGTGAGTAAATAAGCTTTTTAATTAAATTTAATTTATGCTAATAATGTACTTGAATCTCACATTTTCATAATGCACTGTGCAATCAATTTTTGAACATTAAATATCAACTATAATAATATCTGCTACTTTCTTGAAATACTTTCAAAATCAATATTTAATCTATAAATCAAGATAATAACATATTAGACTTTTTGCTTTGGCATTAACCTTAAAGTTATCATATTAGGAAAAATTTTTATATAAATAGAAGGTGCGAAAAAGAAATTTTTTATATATAAATAGAATAGAGGGAGTATCAATTTTACCTTCTATTTTTAAAGGGTCTCTTAAACAATGTTAATAATATTTATTGTTCTTTTGCTATTAGTTGCATATCAAATTATACGCATAAAAAAAGAAGAGAAAAATGAAAGAAATTCAAAATTAATGCATTGGAGAAAACTTTTAAAATCTGTTGTCTATAAATATACATTCAACCATATCATTATTCACACTTCATATTTCATACAACACATTAACCATAATCCACACTATATTTAATTATCCATGCATATGTAATTACCGCGTTGGCGTTCTTATCTTTGATTATTAACTTTAATAAATGCATAATTAGTACGTACACGTGGCGCTGTTTCTTTCTAATCCTATTGTTCTTTTTTTTTTGTGTGTTAGACAATTATTATATTCTCTTGATTAATACTAAATCATTTGATTTAGTCATCATATATTAATAATATTATCTTACTAGCTTGATGTTTCTTTTGTTTAATAATAATACTAATTAAAAAGGACTTCTAATAAATTAACAATATAAGTAATAATTGTAAGGAAATAGCAAGCAATTGATATAAATGAATTTTAGATTAGCTCTAACTCGGAATCGTTTCTGGCACTAAAGATCTCTTGTTTGAATTCTCCATTAGAGCTAAAGCTAAATTAGAAAAAGAAAAAAAGAATTAAGAAATGGAAAATTGATACTCAAAGATATTTTATAATTAGCACAATGCAAAATAAAATAAAATTAGACAAAGAGATTAGAAGAAAAGGATTTCGTTTGACAATATTAATAATAAGGTTTATTACATATATGAAAACAAAAAGAAAAAGAAAAACTTAATTAGGTCTTCCAAAATAAAATTGACCCAAAATCAAGTTATGAAAAGCAAACCAGCCAAAACCCATCGCTCTCTCTCTCTCTCTCTCTCTGGAGCTCTCCTTCTCTAATAAAACTTCTTCAGAATTGCAGGAGCCCTTCAACTAAAATATGGAAGGGCAACATTTAGTAGTAACAGTAGTATTAATATTACCTTTCTCCACATCTTCTTCCATACCCATTTCAGTAGTGGACAAGACAGAGACTTTCTTGCAATTCTTGGAAAACCATTTTAATTGCATGTACTTGGCTTTTCTCCAAGGAGGAAAATGTAGACCTTTCTCTTTAAATGACTCTTTTGCAGCTGAACATAAAATAGATATTGTCCTTTTAACCCTATCTTCAGTTCCAACAAAGATTGAAGGAACAGTAGTATTGATAAGTTCTTTATAGGCTTGTGTAGGCCTTGCCAACTCAAATTGAGACCTAAAATCCATATCCACTATTACCCTTGTTAGCTTATTTCCATTCTTCTTTTCCATCATCATCACTTCTATGTACTCATAATCACCTGCAAACTGAAAAACTAAGAACAAAAAAGAAATTATAAAGATAATTCAAGAATGATACAACTAATCGAGAGAGAGAGAGAAAGGTACCTTTAGAGTGATCAAAAGTGGAAAGCTTAACCCAAGAATTCTTGCAAAGAGAAGCTTTATAACCATCCATTTGCAACCTTACTAGGACCCATTTCTTTAAACTACTGGATTCTCCCATGTTTCTAATATACATCAAAACTTTTTCAAGGACTTGAGTCTCAAAATCAGTTGCCTCCAAAAGAATATCCTGTAAATAATTAAAGATACACCAAGAATTAAGAAACAAGAAATGGTTATCAAGATTCCCAACAATAAAGATAATTTAAAATAAAGCGAATCAAGACCAACGATCAAAAGAACACCAGGAAAAGAAAAGTAATGATTGTATAAAAAAAAAACCTGCAACATGGATTGATGGAAAGGTTTTGAAGATGAAAGGAAATTGGATGGTGTAGCTGATGATTCAGATTCATAATAGTCTCGAACCATTTGATCAATCATCAATTCTTCGCCAATGCTACCCATTTTCTTTTTCTTTTTCTTTCTTTTTTCTCTATAAAGAGAAGAGGAAATATAAATATAAATAGAAAAGAAATGCTTTGTCCTTCCTTTTAGTTTTACCCGTTTATGTGTTAAGGTAAGCCAGCTTAAAAGTCAACAAGACTGTGTATCACAATTCACAAGTAATATTGCTGTGGAGTACTGGAATTATATTTCTAAAGTGCTATTTTCGTTAAAGCAACCAATTAATGGTTGATGTCACTTGGGAAAGAAAGGTACATGTGTTGTCATTTTACAACATTTTATCATCATCATCATCATCATCATCATCATCCAGTTATGTGCATGCATATGTATATACATATATCAAGAGAAATTTCGATATTGATAAGATATTTACATGGCCATGCATGACTTAAATTGCAACTGGGACCTGACATAGTGACATGGTTTGGTTTTGTCCGTGTCATTAGGTAGCTTATCCGACTGAGATTAAACCGAGCATTTATGTCAATTTCAAGTGGCAGAGTGGCACGTGCTGCGTAGTATTTCAGTTTAAACACAATAATTCAACCAAACCCAAAGAGACGGGTTGAAAAAAATTAAAATTAAATTAAATCATACAAAATTTCAATCAAATCAAATTTTTGGTGATGGGTTAGTTTCTTGTTCATCTATTAAAAAAAAAAAAAAAGAGAAAAGAGAGCTATTTATCCAATAAAATGTTAATTCAGCAATTTATAAATATAAAATTTAAATTTAAATTTATTTCTACATTGATTACTAAAAAATTATTAAAAAATAGTTTTGCTAAGTATATATGTTAATCTAATTTTCCATGAATCTTTAACATCTGCATTTTTTTTATAAAATAATTATATAATTCACTTAATTAAGTTCATTTAATTATTGTCTAATATGAACTAATTTCATAATTTAGGATCTACCAAATAAAATTACCGTAAAAAATTAAATCAAAAGTTGAATTTTTAAATTTTACAAAATTAAATAAAATTATTAATTTTTAAAACCAGATCGATTTGGCAGTTTGATGAAAGTCTTAGTATGTATTGTGATAAGGGCAAGGGCATTTGTGTAATTAACTCAGATTCTTTTCTGTGGGTTTGTGTAGGGGAGTGACTAGTGGTCAAAGTCACTTGGGTGCTAGAGTCTGTGTCCCGGCCCTTCGTAGGCGCCCCTACGCCTATGGAAGGTGCCATTGGTTGCCTATTTGTAATCTGTGTTGTCCCGATGTATTATTTGAGAAATAAATAAGAATGACCATTTTACCCCTGTGTGCAATGTCGTGCTATATGTTGCTATTCGTGCC